>JAVDPK010013370.1:0-17927 GCA_034780415.1 Cichlasoma orientale
ATAGATAGATAGATAGATAGATAGATAGATAGATAGATAGATAGATAGATAGATAGATAGATAGATAGATAGAGAAGGTACAGAAGAGGTATATTAAGGCTGAGAGGGCAAACTGCATTGATAAATAATATGTAATATATAAACTATGAATCAGAATATGTACACAAAGAATGTGGACAACAGCAGCAAGAGGACATGACAGAAAATGTGTGTGTGGGATCTTGTGTCCTCACAGGTGTGTACACCTGTCACAGAAAGCAGAGTTATTATACAGTTTTATGGAGAATGGTAGGAATGATTTCCTGAAGTGTTCTTTATGGTTGAATCAGCCTTAGGGAGGAGGAGCTCTGTGGCCTCAGCAGAGTGGAGTGGGTGAGATGGTGGTCCATGATGGAGAGCAGTGTGTTCAGTGACCTCCTGTCCCTCGCTGACTCAAACGTCTCCAAATTCTGCCCTATGATGGTTCCAGCTTTGTTGATCCTGCTGGCACTGGTGCTGCCCCCCAGCAGACACCAGCAGAATAGATGAGGCTGCAGCCAAAAGAAGAGAAACTAAAACTGTCTTGTAAATATGAATTTAATGAAAAACTTCAGTGAGATTGCCTGTTTCCTAATGACAGAGCTGTGATACTGATAAATCTGTTACTTACACAGTCATCATCTTTGTCGGCTTTCTTTCCTGGTTTCAAATATGCTAGACTTTATTGATTTAAAAGGTCTTTTCTGGTCTAACTGACCAAAGTGTTTGAAGTGCACACACTTTCATGCAGTGCTTTTAACTCTAACACTGCACAGTGCTTTTCCTCTCCCACACGCCCACGCTTTGTTACTGCTTTGTTTGCAGTAGCTGTGTCGCTTTCAGTCTGCGTTATGCATATCTTCATATTTTTCTAATTTAGTTTTATCTTTGTTTGTAAAATCAACCACACTGTTGCCAGAACACTTTTCCATAATTCTAACCGGTCAAATGCTGCCAATGCAACCTCTTTTGATGCGAATGCACAGAGGAAACCGTGTGCTTATCGAGTTGATAACCAGCTTTGTGTGACCACTTATCCTGATTTCCAATGTTTAGGTAAGCAAATCCAGACAACAGAACAAAGGTATGTTTTCCATCCCCACTCACTGGCAGTTTTTAAACCTAGCATTTATCTCCACTTGTCTTACATGTCTCTCTCCCCTCACCTTCAGCCGGTCACAGCAGATGACTGCCCCTCCCTGAGCCTGGTTCTCCTGGAGGTTTCTTCCTGTTTAAAGGGAATTTTTCCTTCCCACTGTCGCCAAGAGCTTGCTCACAGGGTGTTGTCTGATTGTTCGGGTTTTCTCTGTATTATTGTAGGGTCTTTACCTTACAGTATAAAGAGCTTTAATTAAACCGTTGTTGTGATTGGGTGCTATATAAATGCAACTGAATTGAATTGAACTGAACTGAAATGGTGCCAAAATTGTTAATGCACTTTGTGTGGCAGTGCTGCTCAGATCCTTGGTTCATTTCTGTTTAAAAATAATAGAAACTGTGCTCAGTGTGACCTGCTTTTAAGTGCTTATAGTGAACCGTGACAAACTCGTCACTAGAAATAAAGAGAATCCAGACACTCAGAGATATTATAGGGAAATTAAAACAACCCAAAACTTCAAGCGCTAGAACAGAAACCCAAACTCGAACATATTAACTAAGAATACAAAACAGGAAACAAGGCTAAAATCCTGAGCCCGTGACAAACCTGGGTGTACTGAAAGTCCTGTGGTGAACTCCTCTGAAGGCGCCTCAGACCATGCAGGTGACATGCTTTGAAAAAAGGATTAATCCAAACCCAGCAAAGTGCAGCAGCACTCTAAGAAACTCAAATTAATAAAATTAATGGCTTCAGACAATGTGCTTTTATGAGTCCCTTGTTTGTTTGATTGGAGCTAAAGAGTATGTATGGATATACGCTCGGGTAGGCAATGAGTGTGGCTGAGTATATCAACAGGAGTAATAACATGCAATCACAGTTACCAGTAACTAGTAATTAGCTCAGCCACCACAAGTACTGAGATCATTATTCACAGTTAAGCTCAGAAGCTAGCTAAGAGGAGAAACAAATAGAAACATTCACAAGCAAGCGCATGAAAGGAGCAACAGCAGCCTGTGCAGGCGTCCTCTAACCGGCAGAAACACATTTTAGAAGGTTTGTGTGTGTTTCTGGCAGATTTAATAGCATTTTATCAAATTCTCTTTTGAATCTAAATCCAGAGTTTTGTTGGCATTGATGTGTGCTAGAGTTTCATTTCACGAGCTACATGATGCAGCCTAATAATGAATCTGATTACACATTCACTTTGCACCTGCAAATGCAAGCACAATACTTGCACTGCGGTGGTAATGACACCGGCAGTAACACCAAACTGTATTTGACTCCACAAACTTTGAAACGGCATAATCAGGCTGATATGGGAGGAAGTTGCTCTTGAAAAACTATTATTGGGTTAACGTAGCTTTGAAATGCTGATGGGAGCAGCGGCAACAAGCAACAGGAAAGCTTTTGGTTGAGCACGCTGCGAAACAATGAACAGAATACCGCTGAAATACTCGAATACTTCAATGTGAATATTTGTTGCTGTATCAGAGCTGAAGCTGAAGCAGGGGTAGCAGTTGGATTGAAATGGTACATAGGCTTCCCTTCATCGGCGCTATATGTTCAATATAAAACAATAATAATACAAAAAAACTACGAAGATGTATTTAGCTTTCCGAGAATTACTGTATGGATTTCTTTCATCGTTGTCCTAGAAACCACGCATGTCTTAGCTTTAGCTCCAATCATCTGAGTGCTTTTCATCAGCATAAAGCCCCATTTATCCATCTGACCAATTCCCTGAAAGGATTTAAGATTAATTAATCAGTGTAATGAAATTATTTTGTTAGTCTGTGTAACTCTTTCTAAAGGTCATAGGGGCTGGGAAGGCTGTGGAGAGAGTAGGCCACATCTAGCAGTCCTAACTTAGCAGCCAATGTAGCCTCTAAGTGATTAAAAACTATCAACAGCAGGCATTCGGATTTGATCTCCCTTCAGTGCACACCACAGGACTGTGATCAGACGAGGGTCCATAGAATTCATTCCACATTGAAATGAATTGGATAAAATTAGCTTTATTACAGAGGAAGTGAGCTACACCGAAAAGGCAAAAAGAGCACACCAAAGCCTGAGCAAAGAGGGATCAGCTATAAACATAAAAGCAATTATTTTATTTCTCATCAGGCTTATAGTTTAAGTTACAGCACGATTTATGTAATGCAGATAACAGGTAGTGATGCCAGAGTCGGTAAGTGGGCGATTCAAACTGCAGAGATGATTCTTTGTGCCTATTTAATCAAGTGATCTACTTAGGCAAACTCATTTGGGACGTCTGTGTACTCTTTTTATTGCTATTGGAGCTATCCAAACAATAATGTTTGCTGAGGCTGGAGACATCCAGCAGCATGTGCTGTGCTTTGTTTCATAATGTCAGAATGTGTGCACAAAAGTGGTAAAGGTTCAGAGTGTCAGTACAAGATCGTTTTTTAGGATGGATAAATATTTAAGATGAGATGTTCACGCTCACAACTCCTGTTGAAGAAAAGTGAAAATATAAATAAAAATATGAAAATATAATTAAAAATAGAACACGTTTTTAAAAGGATGCAGTTTCATGGTTTCATAACACTCATTGTCATCTTTTTGCTCTTATATATCATTTCACCTTTTGGGTAAACAGAGTTGCACTTTTTATGAGATCCAATACTTTAATATACAGCACAATTTTTACCTGGATATCAAATTATGTCCTTAAAAACACATTTTTGATATATTATTGTACACCTAATATTGTGGGGAAACTAAATAGTGTCTTTTGATTAATAGTTGAGCAGTTGTTGCAGAGTGTTGAGTGCATTTCATTTGTCAGCTCAACAAAAGTTCATCATTGTAGAATTTCTGTTTGTTTGTTTGTTTGTTTTTACATGAACAGCAAAGTTACCTGCAGGATTTTACTGATGATACGTAGTGGCTTAAGTCCTTGTAGTCTTAGGCCCTCTGCACTATTTCTAACATGTCTTAAATATCTTTAGAATAATTCAGAAAGCACTTAATCACTCAAAGATGCTCCTAAATGTAAAAGACAAAGATTGGATCGACTGGCCCCTAATCTTTACCATTTTGTCTTCATTCAATCAGTTAGCAGCTACTTTGAACTTTAGAATATTCATCACAGGTGACAAAACCTCAGCACTGGATACACCCATGCATCCTCTCATGGCTCAGGCAGTAAGCCTCCTTTAGGTAGAGAAGCTTCCTTGAAGTTGGTGCACAGCATGAAACACACACACACACACAAATGAATTACATTTGCTTTCCAGAGAAAAAGTACAGACAAATTTCTAGCAAATTAAAAAAATAAAAAAATAAAGAAAAGAAGGAAAAACTAGCAAAAGTGCAAGACTAACTAAAAAGTTCAGAGTACTGTACGTGCAGGTCATCACAGTGTTAAACTGACTCCCAGAGCCATGCTATGGATGGCCAAACAAAGGTTCCTGTGTTCCAGTGTTTCCTCTACAATAAAGCATCATGCAGAATTTGGGTATACAGATCATGAGGCGTTTGTGTATACTACTATTATGCACAAATAACAAAGACAGCTGATTTGTGTGAAACAGGCCATGTTTTGTTCTTTGTTACTGTCTTTTTCTTCCACACTTCCTTAAGAAAGACTGAATTAAGTACAGCAGCTGTTTAACTCTTGGCCATCCATTTGCTCCGCCCCCTAAATTGCAACTCCTCCAAAAAAACCGAGGCTGGTTACACTCACAATCCCATTTCCTTCTGTGCCTTTTTAACAACAGCCTTATTCAGTTCCCTTGAAGCTGATGAAATCAAATGTGCACACAGTTCTGAGCTTTGCCTTCTTTGATTTTAAATATGCCACAAATTGTGTCCTTTCTGATAAAAATCTGGACCCAACTATTTAAAATTTTTGTACTTGTGAGCGACTGCAAAATAGTTAATGTTTAAAACACAATTTCCTTTGAGTTATTCATAAAAGTTGCTGGTTGTGGTTCCTTTCAACTGTTTGAAGTTTGTTTGGTTTCTTTTTTCTCTACAGTTTTCTGTGTGATAGGGTTGTGGGTTGTGGGTTGTGGGTTAGGGTTAGTACGTGGCTGTGAGCAGCCCGTTCCAAGGTTTTGTATCAAACAGTACAGACATTGCCTAGAAAACAAGTCTGTATTTTTTGGATATACAGGTAACCTGACACCCACTGTTCTTTGTTCTCAAAAATGTTTTTGTCTTTTTATGTAATCGGGTTTTTCGTAATTATCACGGACTTGTCTTTGTGCACATGGGTAGATCTTTCAAAAGCAGGTGAAAAGTGACCTGCTGTCAGCTTCTTTCTAGCTAATAGCTTCAGTTTGTGTTTTCTTGTGTGTAGTCTTTATATTGTACAGTAATGGTTCTGGCCTTTTGCTTCCTGAGTTACACAACTCCAAAGCTAAGCTTTTATGAAATGAAAATGAGCAAGAGATATTGCTTTATGTTGCACAAAGGCATGGCTCAGTGGGAAATGGCAGCTCATGCTACATACTGTAGAAGAGCCAATTAATTCATTTGTAGGCTGCCATCCCTTCCAAGGGAATAGCTGCTATAGGTATTTATCTTATTTTGGATATTTGTTTGCCTCTTGGACTGGATTAATACATGGATTTGTGCTTCATGTGCCAGGTGGTCATGTGGGCCCCACCTGCTGTTTTTTGACACTGGGTGACAGCTACCCATGTTGCAGCCATGGGCATGAAACACACACACACACACACACACACACACACAAATGAATTACATTTGGAAAAAGTACAGTATAATATTTCTTTCATCATTTTGTGGCTCATGCAATGGAAATATAAATACATAAACACCTATAAGAACATGTCAGAGCTCGTTCCTACAGCCAGCAAGTGTAACTAACATGACAATAAAGGTGAAAAAAAAAAAGATATCTAAAACCAAATCAGCGAATGTGTCGCTTTGCTTGCTACAATATAGCCAACCAGGACTTCAGTCACACAGGTCAGAAATTTGTCACATAGTTGTTCCGAAGCCAGCCGAGACATTTAATCTCTCCTGCGTGTCCTGGGTCTGCCCGGGGCCTCCTCCTGGTAGGACATACCTGAAACACCTCACCCAGGAAGCATTCTAGTAAGATGCCCGGACCACCTCAGCTGGCTCCTTTCAGTGTGCAGGAGCAGCGGCTTGACTCTGAGTCACCCTTCGAAAGAAACTAATTTCTGCTGCTTGCATCCACACCCTCATTCTTTCACCCAGAGCTCATGACCTCAGGTGAGAGTAGGAATATATTGACCCGCGAATCCCTCGCCAGCCACTTGAGGCATACCCATTTTTTCATAGCAATCGGGGGATGCCGAGGCCTGTGAGATCTAAACTGTTTTTATTATTGAACAGCATATACTTCAAATTTCTTGCATCATCTCAGTTTTGTTTTGCCTTCCACATTTTTTGTAAACACAGTTTCACTCACATCAAGGCGAGCCAAAAGTGTAAAAATAAGACAAAAGCTGTAAAACACTCACAAAAAACAGCTTTTTAAAAAATCTAAATAGAGAAACTATTTATCCATTAAGCTTTAAATGTGAGTAAAAGCAGAAGGAGACCTTTTCATTCATACGATGGTGTAAATGAAAGAGCCAAAAAGGGCACTAATGGGGATGTCTGAAAGTCAATGGTTAATCGTGTTACCAGAGTAGGCTACAATTCAGTATGTGAGAACAGCATGTGGGCGAGGTGTCAGGAGGTGTCAGTGACAGTAGAAGCTGTATTATCTTTAGCTCCAAGCAGCAGTAACAGTCAGCCATAGTCCACTCAGTTGTGTGTTCCCTAGGGACAGAACTCCTTAGAAAGAGAAAATTGGAGGAATAGCTATGACTGAGTGGCATAGTGGCAGCTCCACCTCAAACAGCCCATTCCAGACTCAATTACCACACATCTGCACCCCCGCTGCCAGCCCTGGCAATCCTAGCAAATGCTGGGATGGTTGTCCAAAAAGAGAAAAAAAGAGTTTTATCTTTGGCTGCTCGAGTAGCAGAACACCTAAGGGTTGGAGTCTAAGCGCTGGGACTGAGACTGAAACAAATGAGGTCTGTGAGATCAGCATTTGCAGCTTTTCATAGGTCTAAAATGTCCTAAATCCAGGGAGAATGGGGGAAAGCAGGCTTGATTTGAAAGGGAGATGCAGTTTAGTGGTGGAAACATGAGCCCAGCAGGACATTGCAGAACGTTCTCTCACCCTGTAGAAGAATGATTAAGCAGCATTGCATATAAACTGACTTGTTTTACAGAAACGCCCGGCCTCACTGTGGGCTTTACAGAAGGCAAGCATGCAGCACTGTCACTGGGAAATTTATAGCCTGAGACACAAATGAAGATGCCATGTTGTTACACTAATTTAGACCCCTTTATGCCAAGAGCGACTGTGTCCATAAATCCCCTTTCCTCCTACCAGAATGGCTTTGTATTTTTCTTTATAGTTCTTTGTATTAACCTGATTAAAAAGCTGCTAATTAGGTGTCCCTTTCAGGAGATGTCTTTGTGTGTCAACATTCTTTCATTATGGCAGTCAACAAGTGTTTGGGCACAGTGGGGGGTGGCTTGTCTCCCATGAAAGTTGGAACATTATGATGCCAGCCAGCTCGCTATTTAATTACCTTCTCTCTTTCTGCCCCATTGATTTACATTGTGAGGCCTTTAATTATACAATTCATCACCTTTTAAACATGAAAAACGGTGTAAAAGCACGCTAATTAAACCTTGTCAAAAGGTTTTCTGCAAGGGCCCGGTAAATCAAGCAAATGGGTTTTGTGCACTGTGTGTATGTATCTGCGGTGCGTTGTTTCAAGGTTTGTTGTTTTTTCCTTCCCTGTACCGTGTGTTGCCATAAATTCTACTTAATCCTCCACAGCAAACTGATGGGGGCTTTTGGAAGTATGTGCCATGAATTGATTTCAGTGGTTTTGCATGTTTTCTATTTTGTTTGCTGTGATGATGAGGATAAAGTAATGAGAGAGCACCACTCATTCTCATCCAGCATCACTAAAGAAGAAGAACTGATAATGGACTTAATAGATCCACACACTGTTTTCTTGCCTGTGGCTGCTTATGCAGGTGGTGTGTGTTCACCATCATGACCAGTAACCATAGTTGTTGTATATTTAACAATAGGAGCAGTGATTTCCATTTTTGGTAGATTTTCAATCATTAAAACACTAAAAAGACCTTCAGCTAAGACTCCTAAGAGTTTGTCTATTAATCAGCACACTGATGGTTTGATCCCAACTCCTCTGGTCCGCGTACAGTAAGGAGAGATACTGAACCCCAGTTACCCTGATTCATCCATCACAGTGTGCGCTTGTGTGTAATAGTTAGAAAGCGTTTAAAAGCATAAGGAATAAATTGCTGTATGGATGTGCGTGTGAATCGTTAGGTATTGACTGTGTAGCCAAATAGCTTACTTTTCTTGTGTGTCATGCAGCCCCCGCTCTAAACACAGTTTTAAAACACATTTTCAGTTTATTTTGAATCGTTTGTACACCTGCTGCTGCTAACTAGAGCCCAAACCAGTATTTATCCCTGGCTGAAAATCCCAAATGCAATTATTTGAGTGATGTTTACTTAAGCCAGTTGTGGAGTGGCCAAACCGCGGTTTGTGGAGCGTTCCCATTGGGATGCTTAATGGTTAGGCCAATGTTCCCGTCATAAACAAAATATGCCTGTAAAATTCTTCATGTTAGCTAATCAGCTCTAGAAATAGGTCACACCTTCCACTTTCTGCAGCTGTGGCATTGCAGCCTCTGGATGATAATAAATTGGAGGGATGCTACCACCTAAGGGAATCCCCCAACACACACACTTACTTTCAAATCACTGAAGGTGGTTGGACCCATTTCATCCTTTTATGTGCAAAACAGAGAATGGATTTTGAAAATAAAGAAGTGTGTGTGTGAGTGGGGGGGGCGGGGCGGGGCGGGGCGGGGCAGAAACTGTTGAATCAGCGTGTTGGAGGATGACGTGGTCAGCGTGGTCAGCTGTGTTAAACTATTAGATTTTTCAAGAGGACAAGTAAAAAGTCACCAAATGGTGAGAGACAATGAGCCTGGTAATTAGTATTAAACATCATGTTGTCAGTATACCGCCGAGCTAAACGTCAAGTCAAATAATTATTTCTCACCCCAAATCCCAGAGAGTTTGCCTCAAAGCACTGGGTAGAGAGAAATAAATATAGTTAAAGAAATTGTAAAACACTTGTGTATTCAATAAATGCCCCCCCCCACACACACACACACACACACACCACCACCACCACCACCACCCCCAAATAGTTTTTCTCACCTACACAGCAGATAACCAGATTCTGCCGGGAGGAAAGATAAAATATGTATATGAATTACAGTTGTTGCACCGTACTAGAAAATACACACACGCAGTGGACAAGTAATTAAGGATTTCTATGTACAGTAAAAACCTAAATGTATGTTAGAGTTATATCAGCATCACTGATTAAAAACAGCTCAGAATAGTAAAGTGGGCTGTTTGGTCTGGAGCATGAAGCTGGAAACTGCCTCCACTCCAGCCCTGCTCAAAGCTGCAGAGAATAGGTTCCTGAGTATTTTATAAAGGTCTTTTGAAATGGCTGACCTATTTCTTAAAAATGTTGGTCATTTTTGAAACAAACCGGCTTTGGGTTTAAAGCTGCAAGTTACTTATGCCCAAGATGCATGACCTGCGGATGCCCTAATGAAATGCAGTCTCTAATAACCATACGTCAGACAGCGAGAAATACTTTGTCTCCCAGCTCCTCTTACTTATGCGAGACTGATGAAAGATTCAGAGAGAGAACTTACCTTCCCTGCCCTCCTTCCCGATGCCTCGTACTGCAAGCAGCTGTCAGCAGTGTGAAATGAAATAGTCACCGGAAAGATAAAGGGTACAAAATGCACTACAACAACAGCTCGTGCTATTTTGTTAAGCTTTCCCGGCACTGATACTGCAGCACAAAGGGTAGATGTCGTCTTTATTCAGTCAGTATAAGTCAGAACAAGTGAAGCTCTCAGCTTTGACATTGAGAAGAGGAGGTCAGCAGTTCAACTGAGTGCATGTCTCAAAATGAAATTGTCATCTTTATATTCATTCTCATATGAAGACATAAGGAATACCTAATGGAATACGGTATCAGTGAATATACTGTTTAATGTAGGTGAGAGGTCCAAGCTCAGCTCTGTGCCACTGTATGGAGAATGTCAATCAAGTTTTAGAGCCATTCCACAAGGACACGCACACACACAATCACACACACACTCCAATATTGCCCAGGCTACTGCAATCTCATTTTAAAGTCTTTAGTTTCAGCAAAGGAAAACAGAAGCCAAAGGTGATTTTGCATAACCTTGCCTGGTGTATAATAATTTCATAAAATTCTCTTGTATTTCTGCGTTGTGCAGCTTGTATCTAAAGGCAAGTCATCAGTGAATTAATTTGAGTAACTGGCGAAATATTTGGTGTCGGCAGAGAACTGGGGGCCTTTTAAATGTCACCTTCTCTATATTCAGGAGATGCTGAGGCTTTTTAAATGGCACTGCATTAATGATGTGAGATTAAATGCTCAATATCAAATAGAGGCTGCTCCAATTACAGTTTGTTCAGTTTTACTATGGTGTGGCCTTCAGTTTCCCTCCACGAAAAACAACTTACAAGACACACGCCGCGATGGTGCACGTTAGCAGCTGTGAAACACTCCCGAGATGATATGTGCCATTTCCAGTGCACCCCTCGCCGGAACAAAGACTTCTTTTGTGTCTTCCCGTTCTTGATCCAACATCAGTGACCAAATTGAAATCCTCTCCTCTGTACTGACCTGCAAATATCTGGGGACATGAGATAGGAGTGCTCACTGCCTTGAACAATGCCGAAGAGTTAGGCTCTGATTCATGCTGAAAACGGATTAATTTCTCCACAAATTAACTGCTAATTCTTCTCTTATCTTTGCCCCAGACTCTCATTGAGTGAGTTGCCATTCTCTCCTCTGCCCTGTTTCTCTCGTGCTCGTGACTCTGACTTTGTTAAGCTTGGGCATGAGCTGTGACTGGAACTATCGTTTGCTAGTCTTTCCCGTGAGTCTATTCCACGGAGATCTGAGACACGTCCCTTATGTCCTCATTTCCTTTTCTGTAAGATTTCTGCAAGCTAATTTGCCCCCTTAGCTGCTTGAGAATGAAACGACAGTTTAATACCAATTCAATTAGACGTGTGAAGTGCGTGCCTGTCGTGCACTCAGAATCGGTACAGTAAATGTAAATATAGAAGTCTAATTTGGCGCTTGCTGGGATATATGTGAGAGTGACCTTTTGTTTTCAGATGACCACATGATGCCTGGGACTGCTCATGTAGGGTGGCATTTCTGTGTTATTTTTATAGCAGCAAAGAAGAAAGACAGCCAAAAATCAAGGCCCAGCACGAAGAAAGCAGTGAATACTTTCTTTATAAAGTTTATACTTACAGCTCTATGGGCCCAGATCTTAAGGCTATCAACAGCTTCCACCAAAGAAGCCTTTCTGACAAGGGGATACAGTGAATAGCTCAGCTAGATAATGTCCCAGCATCAGATTAGCAGCACCTAGCTCATAGAAGGGAATGTACCACCATGTCTGCCATTTAGCGAACTTTAGAAAGGACACAAAGAAAGGACTTGGATTCATTCAAACACACCTCATCATTTATTCATGAAAAGCGAGAAGGGAATTCAAAGCTCTCTTTCTTTTCTTTAAAGATATCTTATAGAGACTGACGCAGGGTGATCATGGTTTATGTATCTGCTTATTTCACATGGACTAATGGTTAAATTAGAAAGTGCTTACACACACGTACGATCAGCGTTCAGTCACGTACGCATCCATATTCAGAGTATATGGACTAATTATGCTCAGCAAACGCTGAAGCTTCGAGGCACTATCTAACAAATTTCAGAAGAAAATCTCTGCCTGTCACATGACAGTTATGAGTTCCACTGGGACGCTGGTGCCTCCATAAATACTTTGACTTGACTCATTTGAAATGTCCTTTGAAGTCAAAAGTGACTCATGCTGAGATTGACAGTGGCATTTAACTTCACTTGGCAGCTTCTTACCCTTTCATACCTTTATTAATAAGCCAAACTTATTATTCGCTCAAACTCCCTTAATATTGAGATAATGTGTCACATCAGGTTTTTTTAGGAGTCATTTTTCATAATCACTGCGATAACCCTCCTTGAAAGGGGTGGCTGGGTGCACTGAGAGCGAGGGTTGGTGAGGTAGCAGCCAGGGACAGCTGTAGAACTCTATAAATGAGTATGCTAATGCTGACTGACATTTCCTTGAACGGCAATGAGGGAGAAAATGCTTGCTCCCAATTATCTTAAACGTCAGTGTAAAATGGGACTGTATATCCATCTGGGAATAATTTTAAATAAAGGTAAAGCACTGCTGTAACATGCAAATATCTAAGGAAAATGTGTCTAATTGAAACCAAGATTTCATAAAACAGCATGTTGACTTAAAATATAAGGGGACTACCTTCCAAAGAGTGCATTGTGTTCTCATGTCTTGCATCTGTGCGATATTGTGAATTTTTAAAGGGCAAGTTGTTTCAGTTGCCTAAAAATAGCTGTTAATAACCAGAGTTAGCCTTTATTCAGCAAATGTTTGTCTGCAAACACAGCATTATGATGGTGAGAGTTTTGCATTGTGTGTATATTATGTATCTGTATAAATACTAGTTTTAAAAAGAAACTCATTCTTTATTAAATAATGGATCTTTTATAGTTAGCCAGCATGCTCTCAAAATTACGTCGCTGTGCTCTCTAATGTAAATCTTGCATCACTATTTAGGAGTAAATGGAATGGTTTAACCAAAACTGTCTAAAACTCTTGTGTAGACTGGAAAGTAAATATATTTCAGGGGGCAGGGAGGGTGGAAAAGTGGCTGCCTCATAGCGAGAAGGCCCTGGGAGCCTCTCTCTGTGGAGTTTGCATGTTCTCCCTGATCACTCCACCGTACTCTGGCTTCCTTCCACCTTCAAAAAACAAGCATGTTAAGTTAATTAGTAATTCTAAATTGGCCATAGGTGTACATGGCTGTCTGTCTCTTTGTGTTATCTCCAAATGGATGAGGACTTAAGAGAATGAATAGACAGTTAGTTTACCAAAGCATAAAATTAATACCGTGGACACTTTTGAATGTCTTATATTGATACTGGTCAAAGCATTAGGTGAATGGCTCAGCTGGCCTTCAGAGCTTGTTTTGAATGGAAATCTTTGCCAGCTATTTGCATGTAAATACTAGCCCATAATCTCTACAAACTAAGCCCAACATCAGTCATTTGGGCTAAACGGGAACTGTTCTCTAGCAGTGGTGCTGACCACAGTAGCAAGATGTTTATTACTGCTGGATAAAAAGAGTCTCTCAAAGAACCCACAGACCTGAGCTTTACAGAGCCTTTAAATCCATTAATGGGTGAATGCTTTTGGTTTGGGGGCTGCAATATATCCATTTTCATTGCTGATTAATCTATTTTTTCTAAATAAATTTAATTATTTATTCAGTTCATTTGTTCTTTAAATTTCAGAAACAGAAAATGTCTCATTTACTAATAAATGAAGAGCGTCTGTTGAGAAGGTGGAAGGAGCAGATGAATGAAGCTAATGTGAGAGGAGGACAGATGGAGGAAAGTTACCGAATCAGGAAGTGCAGAAGATTAGTAAGGAGGAAGTAAGGGCAGCAGAGGATGAAGAGTGGAAGGTGCAGATGACATATCTGCAGAGGCATGGAGATGTGTAGGAGAGAAGGCAGTGGACTTTTTAACCAGACTGCTTCAGTTCATGGAGAGTGAGATTATGCCTGAGCAATGGAAAAGATGTGTACTGGTACTGATTTTCAAGAACAAGGGTAATGGGTAGAGCTGCAGTAACTACAGAGGGATAAAGTTAATGAGTCATACCATGAAGATATGGGAAAGAGTTGATGTAGTTAGGCTGAGAAGAAAGGTAATGATCACTGAGCAGCAGTATGGCTTCGTGCCCAGAAAGGTCATTTTAGCCCATTGTTACTACAGATGTGATGTTTCTTTGAACGTGTTGATGGAGAAGTATAGAGAAAGTCGGGAGCTGCACTGTGTCTTTGTGAATCCAGAGAAAGCAGATGCGAGGGTGCCAAGAGAGGAACTGTGGTACTGCACGGAGGTGTCAGGAGTGGCAAAGAAGTATGTGAGGGTGGTGCAGGACATGTATGAGGACAGCAAGACAGTGGTGAGGTGTGCAGTAGGAGTGACAGATGGGTTCACGGTGGGGGTGGGATTACTTCAGGGATCTTCTTTGCAGTGATATTGGACAGGTTGACAGATGAAGTCAGGCAGGAGTCTCCGTGGACTGTGATGTTTACAGTTTGTGATCTGTAGTGTGAGTAGGGAGCAGGTGGAAGAGAGTCTGAAGAGGTGGAGGTATCCACTAGAGAGAAGAGGAATGAAAGTCAGAAAGAGAAAGACGGAATACACTGAATGAGAGAAAGACAGGTGGAAAGGTGAGCATGCAAGGAGTAGAGATAGTGAAGGTAGATGTTTAAATACCTGAGGTCAACCATCCAAAGCAATGGACAGTGCACAAGAGAGGTGAAGACTGCAGGCAGGGTGGAGCAGGTGGAGATGAGTGTCAGGGGTGATTTGTGACGGAAGGATAGCAGCAAGAGTGAAAGGGACGGTTTACAAGATGGCAGTGAGACCTGCTGTGATGTATGGCACTAACAAAAAGACAGGAGGCAGAGTTGAAGATGTTAAGATTGTCATGGGGGTGTTCAGGATGGACAAGATTAGGAATATCTGAGTCAAAGCTCAGGCTGAGTGGTTTGGAGATAAAGTTGGAGAGGCAAGGCTGAGATGGTTTGGACATGTGCAGGGGAGGGACAGTGGAAATATTGGACAAAAGATGTTTAATAACAGGAGGAAAAGAGGAAGACAAGTGGGGTTCATGGATGTAGTGAAGGACATGCAAAAGGTTGGTGTGACAGAGGATGATGCTGGGATAAGGTGGGATGGAGGCAGGGGATCCACTCTGATGAGCCCTAAAGGGAGCAGGACAATGAAGAAGAAACTAGTATATCCCCATGCTAGAATACTGTTTGGTCTGTTTGTGCTGTTGTCCATTAAACTAATAAATGATATAATGTTTTTATAAGGTGTTATAATGTTTGTTAAGGTGTGCATAAATGATAAGTGCATAAACGATCCTTTTAGTCCATTGCTGAGTGATTGCTGGGCAGCATGATGATATTATAATAGGTCATTTATAATCCTGTTTTTGTGGATATAAATTAGATGCTACTACTGTGAAAATGAAATTATAGGATGCAAGGTATTGTAGGTGCCTAAAGGGAAAAAACATGATTTGTATGATTGTGTATGATTCAGATTTTTGTTGTTTACTCGTCTGTAATGAATTTCGTCTTTTATTCTTTACACGTGTTATATTTGTTGCAATCTCTGTGACTCTTTTTTCCTGGATAAATAAAGGGAAATTTTTAACCTGTTGCTAAGTGGCTTCAAGGCAAACTCATCCTAAGACATCCTAATTTGCCATGTATAAATTAAGTTTTTAGACATTTTTTATACATTACTGTCATGAAATTAAAAATGATACAGTGCTTTTCTAAGGTGTTATAGGTGCATAAATGAAAACAGGTCTAAAAACAGGTCATTTTAGCCCATTGCTCGGTGGTTGTTAAACAGCACATGATACCATAAGATGTCACATATGTAAGAACCTCAGGGGCCTGGATCCAAACTGGATGCTACATGGTGACCAGACAGCATACAAAGTGAATGACATTCCATTACTTCAAGCGACAAAATAAATAACCACAGAGATGAAAAGTGGGCAGGACCAAAGATAAAGTTTTCTCATCTTCCAGATGAACGACTGAAGCAACTACCAATGAGAGCGCAGGATACAGATGATTGACATATGGCCTGGTAGGAAAGACTAGGGGGTTACCTAGGCTACTGGAGCCTGGAATGTCTGCAAATGACCAGCTGTGAGCTTCAAAGCTGTGCATGATGAGTAAATCACTTTCAGTGTGGCTGCAGCTTAAGACGTAACTGTGTGCTGAGTCTGGCTGCTAAACTCACGATCATGTCCGAGGAGTTGGCAAAGGAATATACAGAGATTTCATGTGTAATAGTAATATATGCATCTATATATTATAATGTGAAGGAAGTAGAATACAAATGCTGAGTTATATAAATGTTGCATTCTCTCCTAAATATAAACCAGGCCATTTTCCTATGTGAATGAAGCAAACATTCCCCCCCCCCCCCCCCCTTGACCTAATGATTAAAAAGTTCCTCATATGTTATTTCAGCTGGACTGTAGACTATTCATCTGGCTGACAGAAACTTGTGCATATTCCACATAAGGCAAGTTATTAATCCTTGTGTCATGTTTTTAGATTAGGGTCAGCAGAATTGATTCCTTCTGTGGAGGTTAGAATAACAAGAAACAGAGGAACCAGGAGGCCAGCAGAAAAGATGAAAGCACAACAGCTGTAATTTTTCACAGTTGCATCAGAAAAACACATGCACACATTCAAGCACATGCATTTATGCATGTGATATAAGAATATATATGAGGTCATCACTCATTAAATGAAAACAATTATTGGCTCTTTTACTGTTTTATGTGAAATAAATCTACAAATTTCAAAGAAATAAAAGCAGGGGGCAAAGTAAGAAAGAGTTCTCATTTTTTTCTGATGTTTTCCAAAATACATTCTTTGTCCACTGGTGAAAGGGAATCGTAATTGATTGCTTTTGATTTGGCTTTGCCTAAAATTCAGGAAAATTGCTTCATGCATGAGAGACAACGTTTGATTTTCTTCAGGTCTGGAATGATGCTGTAGTTCTGTCAAAGTCACTGCTAAAAGCCACTTAATGATTTTCCTGAGTGAAAAAGGCTGAGTTATCGTTAACAGTGAAGACACTATAAGGACAAAAAGGACAACTTATAATGTTCTCAAGGTCATGGCAGGGTTTTTGCTTTGTTTTTGCTAATTCTTTGAATGCATTTACCTGTTAGTTGCAGAGGCTGAATTGACCTTTTTTCAGTTTTTCTGTTACTAAAGGCTTGTCTAAGACACAAGTACAACTGTGAGACTCATGGCAATACAACAGGTATTTGAGTGGCAGCAATGTAGACAGATATGAAATTCAATCATCATTTGCAAAGGTTTTCAAAATAACTTGCTATTGTGATTCATGAGTCACTGTGCAGCAGTATTGTCACTGACTGCTGCAGGAAGACCAGCAGAGGAGACCCCCCCCCCCCCAAAAAAAAAATATTGTTTATTGTTTTTTATTGTTCTTCTTTCTTTCTTTCTTTTTATTGTTTTTATTCCTTTATATATGATGATGTCTCCTGAATCTTGCTGCACTCTTTTCTGGCTTTACTTCAATTATCAAAAGTACAAGTACTTACTATGCAGAAAAAAATGCTTTCAGTCAGTGTTAAGCTGCTTATTAATACTCATTTTTAACACTTTATGTTGTGTTATTCTATGGCAATGCTGTCATGTGAGTACAAGGTACATTCTGGTGCCAAAAGTATTCACTTGTCTACCTTCACACACACACATGAACCTGAGTAACATCCATCCTTAATCCAGAGGGTCTATTATGATGTGGCCCACCCCTTGCAGCTATAACAGCTTCAGCTCTTCTGGGAAGTCTTTCCACAGGTTTAGGAGTGTTTATTGGAATTTCTGACCATTCTTCCAGAAGCACATCTGTGAGGTCAGACACTGATGTTGGAGAGAAGGCCTGGCTCACAGT
>JAVDPK010013723.1:0-17893 GCA_034780415.1 Cichlasoma orientale
CTCTAACATTAATTATTAGTACTTGCTTTATGGTTAAAATAGATTAATGGTGATAATACATAGTATGTACTCTAACATTAATTATTAGTACTTGCTTTATGGTTAAAATAGATTAATGGTGATAATACATAGTATGTACTCTAACATTAATTATTAGTACTTGCTTTATGGTTAAAATAGATTAATGGTGATAATACATAGTATGTACTCTAACATTAATTATTAGTACTTGCTTTATGGTTAAAATAGATTAATGGTGATAATACATAGTATGTACTCTAACATTAATTATTAGTACTTGCTTTATGGTTAAAATAGATTAATGGTGATAATACATAGTATGTACTCTAACATTAATTATTAGTACTTGCTTTATGGTTAAAATAGATTAATGGTGATAATACATAGTATGTACTCTAACATTAATTATTAGTACTTGCTTTATGGTTAAAATAGATTAATGGTGATAATACATAGTATGTACTCTTGCATATATGTTATTATTTTATTGAAGTTTTAAACATTTATATGCCTTAGGTTACAGTTGTGGGGGAAGTCCTGCAAATGCAATTATTAGAGCTGTGTGTAGTAATAAGAAAGCGATTGAAAGGGGAAGGAAATTTTTTCATAGGAGGTGTATTAACTGGTCGTATCGGAATCGCGGGTATGAGGCCCGCACTCATAAGAATAGAAGAGACAGTAGTGCGGTTTTAGTTATGATGTTAATTGTAGTTAATTCTGGCATACTTGGGTTGTGTAGGGCTCCTAGAAATATTACGGCTGAGAGCGTGTTCATCATTAAAATGTTGGTGTATTCGGCTAGGAAAAATAATGCAAATGGCCCTCCTGCATATTCTACATTAAATCCGGACACTAGCTCTGACTCCCCTTCTGTTAAATCGAAAGGTGCTCGATTCGTTTCTGCTAGTGTTGAAACGAACCATATTGCGGCTAGTGGTCAGGCCGGGATAAGTAGTCAAATGCTTTCTTGTGTTGTGTAAAATGTCTGTAGTGTATACCCCCCAGAAAGGATAATTAGTGAAAGGAGGACAAGTCCTAGGTTAACTTCATATGAAATTGTTTGTGCTACTGCTCGTAGGGCTCCAATTAATGCGTATTTTGAATTAGATGCTCATCCTGATGTTAAGGTTGAGTATACTGACAGGCTTGATAGGGCTAAAATAAATAGGATCCCTAGATTTAAGTTTAACAGTGGGTGGGGTATAGGGATAGGTGTTCAGAGTAGTAATGCTAAGGTTAATGCAAGTATAGGGGCAATTATAAATATGATTGGGGACGATGTTGATGGGCGTACTGGCTCTTTAATAAATAGCTTAATGCCGTCAGAGACGGGTTGTAATAACCCATAAGGTCCTACTTTGTTTGGGCCTTTTCGTAGTTGTATATATCCTAGGACTTTTCGTTCGATTAAGGTGAAGAAGGCCACTGCTAGAAGTAAGGGCACAATATAGGCTAGTGGGCTAATTAAGTAAACTAATAAGGTGTTTATCATAACTGGGGAGAGGATTTGAACCTCCGATTGAAAGGGCTTAGGCCGTTCGCAATTACCATGCTCTGCCACACCAGTATGCCCTGATTTTGGGCTATTAGGGTTGATTGCTCTCCCTTACAGTTATTTATATGTTTTCATAAATTAGGGGTGGGGCTTGCTTTAGGTATAGGCCCCTCTTTTCCGGTCCTCTCGTACTAGGAAAGGTAGCGTTACAGATAGAAACTGACCTGGATTGCTCCGGTCTGAACTCAGATCACGTAGGACTTTAATCGTTGAACAAACGAACCCTTAATAGCGGCTGCACCATTAGGATGTCCTGATCCAACATCGAGGTCGTAAACCCTTTCGTCGATATGGCCTCTGGGAAAGGATTGCGCTGTTATCCCTAGGGTAACTTGGTTCGCTAGTCGGTCATGGTTAGCCGGATCATATATGGTCAAATGTTTTGTGGCTTAGAGATGTTTCTCTTAGTTTTAGGGTATGCCCCCATTCCACTGGGAGGCTTTCTTTTTCTCCGTGGTCGCCCCAACCGAAGGCAGTAATCTCATTACCACAGGGTTCAAAATCATTTTTATTGAGTTGCTTGACGTGGTTGAGCTTATGCCTTAAGCTCCAAAGGGTCTTCTCGTCTTGTATTACTATACCCGCTTCTGCACGGATAGATCAATTTCACTGACTTGAAAAGGGAGACAGTTAAGCCCTCGTTTAGCCATTCATACAGGTCTTTATTTAGAAGGCAAGTGATTGCGCTACCTTTGCACGGTTAAAATACCGCGGCCGTTGAACTTGTGGTCACTGGGCAGGCTGGACCTCTTATACTTGGTTATATTGCAAGAGGCGATGTTTTTGGTAAACAGGCGAGGCTTTTGTTTGCCGAGTTCCTTCCTTTTCTTTTAGTCTTTCCCATTGGTGGCACTCCAGTGTGGGGTTAACGATATTTTGTTGTGGGCTTTTCTTAGTTTTAAGAATTCGCATTACTCTCTATGATTGAGTTCGTTAATTACCAATGGTTAATCCGACTTGGTTTACACTTGTGCTGGGAGAAGGGTGTTCCTTCTTGTTACTCATTTTAGCATAGTTTCTTCCATAATCATATGGATTAGCCTAATAATAATTAGGGGAGTAAGATTTGTTATCGGTATAATAAACTTTTTTAGTTTGAGCTTTAACGCTTTCTATTTAGGTGGCTGCTTTTAGGCCTACTAAAACAGTATGTTTTATATAATATGATCTTTATCCTTCTGGAAAGGTTGTGTCCTTGGTTTAAGGGGCTGTACCCCCTTTAACTAACTCTCATATTTTTCTTTAAAGTCTTCATACTTGGTGTTTGACTGAAGGTATATGAGGCTGAACTTTTATCCATTTCTTAGGCAACCAGCTATCACCAGGTTCGGTAGGTCTATCACTTCTACCCGGAGTTCTTCCCACTCTTTTGCTACAGAGACGGGTTTGCCCTGAATAGGCTGTCTCGGGGTAGCTCCCCTGGTTTCGGGGTTTCAAACTAAAGTTCTCTTTGCTTGATTTTACTGGCTAAATCATGATGCAAAAGGTACAAGATTTAATCTTTGCTTTTTAATGCTTATATAGGTTATTTCATTTCTTTTTCAGCTTTCCCTTACGGTACTTTTTCTATTGCTTTATTGGATACCTTTTCTGTCGCCCATACTAAGGTAAAAAAATGGTTTAATTTTTGGTATTAATTTATTTTGTGTTATTTATATTATAAAATTATAGTGTGGTTAAGCTAGCTGTTTGGCTCAGGGTGGCCCAACTTGCATGAGTTTAGTCTCATGTAAATGAGATGTTGATTTTTCAACTACACCCCGGGTTTGGTCCAAGTGCACCTTCCGGTACACTTACTGTGTTACGACTTGCCTCCTCTTAGTTAGTGCTAATGTATTAGTTATTTTTATTGCATAAGTTGAGGAGAGTGACGGGCGATGTGTACGCGTTTCAGAGCCGAATTCAAAGGAACACTCTGTTTTCCTTTTACTGCTAAATCCTCCTTTAAGGACTGTTTCATAGTGCATATTCGTAGTATTCTGTAGTAGAAAATGTAGCCCATTTCATTCCACATCATGCGCTACACCTTGACCTGACGTTCTGGGTTATACTCATTTTGCTTACTTTTTGACCCTCACGGGGTAAGCTTGCGACGGCGGTATATAGGCTGGGATGGCTAGAAGTGGTGAGGTTAAACGGGGGTTATCGATTATAGAACAGGCTCCTCTAGATGGATCTGAAACACCGTCAAGTCCTTTGGGTTTTAAGCTGTGCTCGTAGTACCCTGGCGAACATCTCGCTGTAGTAAGATGTTTAGGTTTATGGCTAAGCATAGTGGGGTATCTAATCCCAGTTTGTATTTTAGCTTTCGTGGAGTCGGAAAGATTTGATTAAAGCTACTTTCGTGTAAGGGGTTCGGACGCCTAGAAGCGTATGACGGCCAAGGGGCCATTTGGCTTTATTTTGTTTTACTCCTAACCACTCTTTACGCCGTTTTAATATCAACTAGGGCCTTTCGTTTAACCGCGGTGGCTGGCACGAGGTTTACCGGCCCTAACTTAGCGCTGACTAAGTCAAGTTTTCACTTATGGCTTAATGTTTATCACTGCTGAGATTCCCTTGGGGGTGTGGCTTGGCTAGACGTTTTGGGCTAAATGTTTGTGCCTGATGTCCGCTCCTCGCTTCCCAGGAGGGGATTGAGGGCATACTCACGGGGCTGCGGAGACTTGCATGTGTAAGTTGCGCTACAGCTGATAATAAGGCCGGGACCATGCCTTTGTGCATGCGGGGTCTTTTAAAACCCATCTTAGGAGCTTCAGTGCTATGCTTTATATTGAGCTACGCAGCAATAAAATTTATTAGAATATTTAGTATAGGATTTAAGGCCTATAGATAGTTGTATTGTGATTAGGTCATATATGCGTACATATATAGATACATATATATATATACATATATATATACATATATATACATATATATACATATATATACATATATATATATACATATATATACATATATATATACATATATATATATACATATATATATACATATATATACATATATATATATACGTGTGTGTAAATACATTTATGTGTGCACGACAGTATGCTCTAGATTAAATCACGTGTAACGTTTTCAGAAAATAGTTTAGTGTTAGAACTCTGGCTTTGGGTGCTAGAGGTGGGAGTTAGAATCTCTCTTTTCTGGGCGTTAGGGAGGGATTTAACCTCCGGTCTTCGGATTACAAGACCGATGCTTTAATGGATTAAGCTACTAAGGCTGGTTAGTCTAATATTTTGTTTTCTAATATTCCAGATAGTGGTATAAGGATTAGGAATAATATAAAATAAAGGACTGACGCAATTTGTCCAATAATAATAAATGGGTGTTCTACTGGTATACCCCCAATTCAGGTTAAAATTACTATGTCTGCTACCAGGGCCCAGAATAATAGTTGAGTAATTGGGCGGAATGTAAGTCCTTGTTGTTTTGATGTGTGGAGTAACGGGATAACTATTAATACCAGAATTGAGAATAATAATGCTAAAACGCCTCCTAGTTTGTTAGGAATCGATCGTAAGATGGCGTAAGCGAATAGAAAATATCACTCCGGTTTGATATGAGGGGGCGTAATTAAGGGGTTAGCGGGGGTAAAATTTTCTGGGTCTCCTAGCAGGTTTGGGGAGAATAGCCCTAAAAGGGTAAGGGCTAAGATTATAATGATAAAGCCAAGAAGGTCTTTATAAGTAAAGTAGGGGTGAAACGGGATTTTGTCTGTGTCTGAGAGAAGCCCAACTGGGTTATTTGATCCTGTTTCGTGTAGAAAAAGAAGATGTAGGATGGTTACGGCAACAATAATGAAGGGTAAAATGAAGTGGAATGCGAAAAATCGCATAAGTGTTGCGTTATCTACTGAGAAACCCCCTCAGATTCACTGAACTAATATGTCACCTATGTAGGGCACGGCGGATAGTAGATTAGTAATAACTGTAGCACCTCAGAAAGATATTTGTCCTCATGGTAGGACATACCCCACAAAGGCTGTCATTATAACTAGTAGAAGTAGTACTACTCCGATATTTCACGTTTCTTTATAAAGGTAAGACCCATAATATAGGCCTCGGGCGATGTGTATATAAATACAGATGAAGAAAAAGGATGCTCCGTTGGCATGAATGTTGCGGATTAGTCAGCCATAGTTTACATCTCGGCAGATATGAACCACTGATGAGAATGCGGTTGACATGTCAGAGGCATAGTGTATGGCTAGGAATAGGCCTGTTAGGATTTGGGTAATTAAGCATAGTCCTAGTAGTGACCCGAAGTTTCATCATGATGAAATGTTGAGCGGTGTTGGTAAATCAATTAATGCTTCATTAGCATTTTTAGTCAAGGGGTGTGTTTTGCGTAGGTTTGCCATTAGTCGTTTTTGTAGTTGAATGACAACGATGGTTCTTCAAATCATTGGTCTTAGTTAAAGTCTAAGCAGAAACTATGACCTATTTTATGTTCATACTATTGATAGCTTTGGTTGCTAGTATGGTTGCCGTTGCCTCTAACCCTTCCCCCTATTTTGCCGCCTTTGGTTTAGTAATTGGGGCTGGGGCTGGATGTGGAATTCTAGCTTATCACGGGGGCCCTTTTTTATCTTTAATCCTTTTTTTAGTTTATCTGGGTGGAATGCTTGTGGTTTTTGCATATTCGGCAGCTTTGGCTGCTGAGCCTTTTCCTGAAGCTTGGGGTAGTCGTTCTGTATTGGGTTACGTGACGTTTTACTCATTAGGGGTTATTTTAGTAGCGGGAGTTTTTTGGGGTGATTGGTACGAGGATTCTTGAGTGGTTGTTGATGGGTTTAAGGAGTTTTCTGTTATGCGTTTTGAGACTGCTGGTGTAGCAATGCTATATTCATCTGGCGGGGTTATATTAATAATTTGCGGTTGAATATTACTTTTAACTTTATTAGCTGTTTTAGAAGTCTGTCGTGGGTCAAGTCGGGGGGCTCTCCGCGTGGTTTAGATGGCAGCTAAAATAATTGCCAGGGTAAGGGTCAATAGGAAAATGGTTAAGTATGTTTTGATTATCCCTCGGGCGGGGTTATTTATAATCTTCGTCATAGAAATTTGTGCTTTTGTTAGACTTTTTGGTCCAATATTCTCAAGTCATGTTTTGTCAAGTTGTGTAGCAATTGATTGTCCTATAGTAAGTTTAAGTTTTGGTATTAGGTTGTGTACGATTGTTGGGAAGAACCCTAACATATTTGAGAAGTGGTGTGTGTAAATAATAGGGGTGATTTTTACTTGTTTGCTGGTTAAGTTGGCTAGTTCAATGGCTGTTATTAGGCCTAATACTGTTACTAATAAGGCTATTATTTTTATAAGGGCTGGTATTGTTATAACAGGGGTTTTTGTTGGTAAAAAATTTTGTGTGATAATGAATCCTGCAGTAATGCTACCTCAAGCAAGCCGTTTAATAGAATTAATTATTAGGGGGTCATTTTCATTGATTGGGGTTAAAGGTGGGAATCGTGGTGTCCCTATAGTTACGAAATATGTTAATCGAAAACTATATACTGCGGTAAAGGATGTAGCAATTAATGTTAAGATTAGGGCTCAGGCGTTTAAATATGAAGTATTTAGAGTTTCAATGATTATATCTTTTGAGAAAAACCCAGCTAGGAATGGGGTTCCTGTGAGGGCTAGGTTCCCAACTGTAAGGCAGGTTGAGGTAATTGGCATACTGCTAAGTATTCCCCCTATTTTTCGGATGTCTTGTTCGTCATTCAGGCTGTGAATAATGGACCCTGAACATAAAAACAGCATAGCTTTAAAGAAAGCATGGGTGCAGATGTGAAGGAATGCTAATTGGGGTTGATTTAGTCCCACTGTAACTATTATTAAGCCTAGTTGACTTGATGTTGAAAAAGCTACAATTTTTTTGATATCATTTTGGGTGAGAGCACAAGTGGCTGTAAATAAAGAGGTTAGTGCCCCCATACATAAGCATGTGGTAAGGACCCACTGGTTATTTTCTATAGTGGGGTGGAGGCGAATCAGTAGGAAAATACCAGCAACTACTATAGTGCTGGAATGAAGTAGAGCAGAGACGGGGGTGGGGCCTTCTATGGCCGATGGAAGTCAAGGGTGGAGTCCGAATTGGGCTGATTTCCCTGTTGCTGCTAGTAAAAGTCCTATTAGGGGTGCTGTTATATCAAAGTCTTTTGATAGTGTAAAGATTTGTTGAATTTCTCAGGAGTTGATGTTTATAGCAATTCATGCTATGGCTATAATTAATCCAATATCCCCTACTCGGTTGTAAATTACGGCTTGGAGGGCTGCTGCGGTGGCGTCTGCTCGTCCGTGCCATCATCCAATAAGTAGAAATGATATAATACCTACGCCCTCTCAGCCTATAAATAATTGAAATATGTTGTTAGCTGTGACTAGGATAATTATAGCTACTAAAAATATTAGCAGGTATTTAAAGAATTGGTCAATGTTTGGATCTGAGCTTATGTATCAGAGTGCAAATTCTAGAATTGACCAGGTTACAAATAAGGCAATTGGAACAAAAATTAGTGAGTAGTGGTCAAATTTAAAGCTAATATTAATATCAAATGTTTGGATATTTATTCATTGTCAGTTTGTAATAACGCCCTCTGTTTTTAGGTCTAGAAAAATTATTAAAGGTAAGAGGCTAATAAGAAATGCGGAGCTAATGGCATTTTTTGTTATTTTTGCCATATTACATTTTTGTTGACTGGGGTCTATTGTTGTAATCAAGGGATAAATTAACATGAAAAATACCATAATAAATGATGAGTGAAGTATTAATACCATTTTTTAGCTTCTACTTGGATTTGCACCAAGGGTTTTTGGTTCCTAAGACCAATGGATAATCTACGATCCTTTAGAAGTGAGGGGGCTGCGGGCTTTAACCGCAGATATAAGAGTTAGCAGTGCTTACACCAATAGTCAGGGAGGACGCCCTCGGTGAGTAAGGAGGTTTTAGCTCCTATTTTTAGAATCACAATCTAATGTCTTAATTAAACGATACTTACATTAGGATCATCCTGATATAAGTTCCGGTTTTGTTACTAGGAGAATAATTGGCAGCAGATGAAGAACAATTAATAAATGTTCTCGAGTGCTGTATGGTTGTAATATTATATGATTTGGGACTGGGCCTCGTTGGGTTATAAGGAATAGATATAGGGAATACCCGGCTGTAACAAGGGTGCCTAGGCCGGTTAATAAAATTGTTCATGGGGATCAATCAAATAGTGCTGTAATAATTAGGAGTTCCCCTATTAAATTAGGTAGTGGTGGGAGTGCTATATTGGCTAGGTTGACGAATAATCATCAGACTGCAGTTAATGGGAAGATTACTTGTAATCCACGAGCAAGAATTATTGTTCGGCTGTGGGTTCGTTCATATGTTGTGTTAGCCAGACAGAATAAGGCGGATGATGCTAATCCGTGAGCAATCATTAAGATGATTGCACCTGAGAATCCTCATTGGGTTTGAATTAAGATTCCTCCTGCTACTAAGCCTATATGACTTACAGATGAGTAGGCGATTAACGACTTTATATCTGTTTGACGTAAACAAATAGATCCGGTTATAATGATTCCTCAAAGGGCTAAAATAATAAAGGGGTATGCTAGTTCTTTTGATAGGGGGTCAAATATAATGATTATACGCATTATTCCATATCCGCCTAATTTTAGGAGGACTGCTGCTAGTACTATCGACCCTGCTACTGGGGCTTCAACATGTGCTTTTGGTAGTCAAAGGTGAATGCTATAAAGTGGTATTTTTACTAAGAAAGCAATTAGGCAGGAGGCTCATCAAATTTTATGACCCCATGAATTTAGTTGTAAGGGTTGTGTGTACGGGAATATTAATATTGATAAGGTTTTTGTAAAGTCTTGTAAAAGTAGTAAAGCAATTAAAAAGGGAATTGACCCCGCTAAAGTGTAAAATAGAAAATAGGTGCCTGCGTTAAGTCGCTCGGTTTGATTACCTCACCGGGTAATAATAATTAAGGTTGGCACAAGTGTGGCCTCAAATATGATATAAAACATAGTAATTTCTGTGGCTCCAAATGCTATAATTAAAAAGATTTGTAGTGAGGTGAGCAGTGTAATATACAAGCGCTGTTGGTTTACTGGCTCTGAGTTGAGATGGTTTTGACTGGCTAAGATTATAAGTGGTAGCAGTCAGCATGTGAGTACTACTAGTGGGGTTGATAGGGGGTCTGTGGCTAAGTATATATTTGAAGAAGCTCACCCAGTTTCTGATGTTCATTTTAGTAGGGTTAAGCTAATTATGGCGATTATGAGACTACTGCTAGCTGAAGTGGCTCATAATCATTTTTTAGGGGTTAATCAGATTGTTAGTATCAATATAATTGTGGGGACTAATACTTTTAACATTGTAGTAAATTTAAGCTCCGTAGCTGGTCAGTTCCGTGGGTTCGGGCTGTAGCTACTAGTAGTGATAATCCTATACTAGCTTCGCAGGCGGAGAAAGTTAGAACTAGTAAAGGGGCTAATGTGAAATTAGCAGATTCAGTTTGTAGGGCTCATAGGCCTGATCCGGTATAAAGGGATAACATTATTCCTTCTAAACATAAAAGTGCGGACAGCAGATGGGTTCGGTGAAGTGCTAGTCCTATTAATCCTAGAATAAATGCTGAGCTAAAGCTAAAATGTTCGAGTGTCACAAGGGAGACGTGGAGTTAAACTACGATTTTCTGAGCCGAAATCAGAGGTCTTATTTTGGACTAGCTCCCTATTCTGCTCATTCTAGGCCGCCTTGTATTCATTCATAAACTAGTCCAAGGGTTAGTAGAACTAGAAACACTGTAAGTCAGAAGAATGTGCCTATGGGGTCGCTTAAGTGGGCTGCTCAGGGGAGTGGTAGTAGAAGGGCTATTTCTAGGTCAAATAGTATAAATAAAATAGCTACTAAAAAGAAGCGTAATGAAAATGGAAGTCGGGCGGACCCTAAGGGGTCAAAACCACACTCATAAGGAGATAATTTTTCTGCGTCTGGTTTTATTTGAGGTAGCCAGAATGAAATAATTGTTAGGATTAAAGATAATATTGTTGTGATTAATAGTATAATAATTATTAAGTTCATTATATTTCCTTGGGGTTAAACCAAGACTAAATAGTTGGAAGCCATTTGTACTAACATTAATACTAGAAATATTATGAGCCTCATCAGTAGATGGAGATGTAGAGGAATAGTCATACTACGTCAACGAAGTGTCAGTATCAAGCAGCGGCTTCAAAGCCAAAATGGTGTTCTGATGTAAAATGGTGTCGTACTTGGCGAATAAGGCATACTATTAAGAAGGTCGATCCAATAATGACATGTAGGCCGTGGAATCCTGTTGTTATAAAGAATGTTGAGCCATAAACCCCTTCTGCAATTGTAAAGGGTGCTTCATAGTATTCTATGGCTTGGATTGCAGTAAAGTATAGCCCAAGTAAAATGGTTAATATTAGGGAGTAAATAGCTTGTTTTCGCTCACCCTCTAGGATGCTATGATGAGTTCATGTTACTGTGACTCCTGATGCTAGTAGTACGGCTGTGCCAAGGAGTGGCGCTTCAAATGGGTCTAGTGCATTAATTCCTGTGGGTGGTCAGTAGCCTCCCAGTTCTACTGAGGGTGCTAGACTAGCATGGTAGAAGGCTCAGAAAAATCCAATGAAGAAGAACACTTCGGAGGTAATAAATAGAATTATACTATATCGTAATCCTTTTTGAACTAGGGGTGTATGGTGACCTTGGAATGTTCCTTCTCGAATGATATCGCGTCATCATTGATATATAGTTAGTAAAAGTAAAATTAATCCTAGAATTATTAATGTTTTTGAGTGATAGTGAAATCAGATTGCTAAACCAGCTGTTATTAGTAGTGCGGCAATGGCTCCGGTTAATGGTCATGGGCTTGGGTTGACAAGATGGTAAGAGTGTGCTTGGTGGGTCATTATACGTTTTCTTGTAGGTAAAGGCTTAAAAGAAGTACAAATACATATGCTTGAATTATAGCTACTGCGACTTCTAGAAGTGTGAGTAATAGGAGTACAGTGGCGGTTAAGATTGCCACTGTAGGTATTAATGATGTAAGAACAAATACGGCCGTAGCAATAAGTTGAATTAATAAGTGACCTGCTGTTAAATTGGCTGTGAGTCGAACTCCCAGGGCGATAGGCCGAATAAATAAGCTAATTGTTTCAATAATGATTAATACGGGGATTAGTGGAATTGGTGTTCCTTCTGGTAAAAGATGTCCTAGGGAAATTGTTGGTTGATTTCGTATACCAATAATTACTGTTGCGAGTCATAAAGGTACAGCAAATCCTATGTTAAGGGATAGTTGTGTTGTTGGTGTAAAGGTGTATGGTAATAGCCCTAATATATTAATTGTAATTAGGAAAATTATTAATGAGATTAGTATCAGCGCTCATTTATGTCCTTTTACATTTAATGGTAATATTAGTTGTTTTGTGAGTAAATTAATAAACCATCCTTGGATTGTAGTAAGTCGACTGTTAATTCATTGAGATGGTGGGGTAGGGTAAAGTATTCACGGTAGTACTATTGCAACAGCAATTAGTGGGATTCCTAGGTAGTATGGGCTTGCAAATTGATCGAAAAAGCTTATTATCATGGTCAGTTTCAGGATTCGTTTTTGTGTTTTTCAGTATCTACTAATGTAAATACATTTGGTGAGGTATGATTTAGAACTTTAATGGGTATAATAATTAAGAAAATTAATCAGGAAAATATCAGGACTATAAATCATGGGCCAGGGATTAATTGTGGCATTTCACTAGGGGTGGTCGGGAGTCACCAGTCTTTGGCTTAAAAGGCCAATGCTTTGTCCAATAATTTAGCTTCCTAGCGATGTACTATTTGATGCAGCTAATGATCAGCTTTCGAATTGTTTTAAGGGTACTGTTTCAATTACAATTGGTATAAAGCTATGGTTTGCTCCGCAGATTTCTGAGCATTGCCCATAGTGTACTCCTGGGCGGGAGGCAATAAAAGTGACTTGATTTAATCGTCCGGGTACTGCGTCTATTTTTACACCTAGGGATGGAACAGCTCAGGCGTGTAATACGTCTTGAGCAGATACTAAGATACGGATGGGGGAGTCCGCTGGTACAATTATTCGATGATCTGCTTCTAAAAGTCGAAATTGTCCCGGGCTTAGATTCTTGGTTGGGACTATATAAGATTTGAAGCCTATGTCTTCATAGTCTGTGTACTCATAACTTCAGTATCATTGGTGTCCTATTGCTTTAATTGTAAGGTGGGGGTCATTAATTTCATCTATAAGGTAAAGAATGCGTAAGGAGGGTAGGGCAATTATGACTAGAATAATGGCTGGGAGAACGGTTCATATGATTTCAATCTCTTGGGAGTCTAAAATAAGTTTATTGGTGAAGTGAGTAGATACTACAGCAATAATAATATATAACACTAAAGTGCTAATTTGTAATACAATTATTAGTGTTTCGTCATGAAAATGGGAGAGCTCTTCTATGACGGGTGATGTTGCGTTTTGGAGTCCTAGTTGTGCTGGGTGTGCCATTAAGTTTAAGATATGTGGGGTTTTAACTCGCAATTTCACCTTGACAAGGTGATGTAATGTCTATTTTACTAATATCTAAAAGAAAGTAACATACGGATATGTAGCTGGCTTGAAACCAGAATAAGGGGGTTCAATTCCTTCCTTTCTTGTTAATTTGATTGAATTTGTACAAATGCTGGTTCTTCGTATGTGTGGTGTGGGGGCGGGCAGCCATGGAGTCATTCTACATTTGTTGTTGTTATTTCCACTAATAATACTTCTCGTTTAGCAATAAAGGCTTCTCATAAAATAAATAGGAATATAACTACTGCTGCTATAGAGATTAATGATCCGACAGATGATACTGTATTTCACAGGGCATAGGCATCTGGGTAGTCGGAATATCGTCGAGGTATGCCTGCTAGGCCTAGGAAATGCTGTGGGAAAAATGTGAGGTTGACCCCTGTAAACATAACTGTGAAGTGAATTTTTGTTAAGGAGTCGTGAAGAGTATATCCAGTTAATAAAGGGAATCAATGTACGAAGCCTGCTATAATAGCAAATACAGCGCCCATCGATAATACATAGTGGAAGTGGGCAACTACATAATAAGTGTCATGAAGAATGATATCAAGTGATGAGTTAGATAAAATAATTCCTGTTAAACCGCCTACTGTAAATAAGAAAATAAACCCAAGGGCTCACAGTATTGGGGTTTCTCATTTGAGTGACCCCCCGTAGAGCGTGGCTAATCAGCTGAATACTTTAACACCTGTTGGAATTGCGATAATTATTGTTGCGGATGTAAAATATGCACGAGTGTCTACATCTATTCCAACGGTGAATATGTGATGAGCTCATACAATAAACCCTAGTAGGCCGATAGCTATTATAGCCCACACCATACCCATATAGCCAAATGGTTCTTTTTTGCCCGAGTAGTATGCTACAACGTGGGAGATAATTCCGAATCCTGGGAGAATGAGAATATAAACTTCTGGGTGTCCAAAGAATCAGAACAGGTGTTGATAAAGAATGGGGTCCCCTCCTCCTGCCGGGTCAAAGAATGTGGTGTTAAGATTTCGGTCTGTTAGAAGTATTGTAATTCCTGCAGCCAGGACGGGTAAAGATAAAAGAAGTAGGACGGCAGTTACAAGTACGGATCAGACAAATAATGGTGTTTGATATTGGGAGATAGCGGGGGGCTTCATATTAATAATTGTAGTAATAAAGTTAATTGCCCCCAGAATTGATGATACACCTGCTAAATGTAATGAAAAAATTGTCAGGTCTACTGAAGCTCCTATATGGGCTGTGTTGCCTGCAAGTGGTGGGTATACTGTTCAACCAGTACCTGCTCCTGCCTCCACGCCGGAAGAGGCTAGTAGTAGAAGAAATGAGGGTGGGAGCAGTCAAAAGCTTATATTATTTATTCGAGGGAATGCTATGTCTGGGGCTCCAATTATTAATGGCACCAGTCAATTTCCAAATCCCCCAATAAGGATTGGTATTACTATAAAGAAAATTATCACGAAGGCGTGAGCAGTGACGATAACATTATAAATTTGATCATTGCCTAGAAGTGATCCAGGTTGGCTTAATTCAGCCCGAATGAGAAGGCTTAAGGCGGTTCCCACTATTCCGGCTCAGGCACCAAATACAAAATAAAGGGTACCAATGTCTTTGTGGTTGGTAGAGAAGAATCAACGTGTAATTGCCACAGGTAGGGTAGCCGAGTGTATAGGCAGTGGGTTGTAAACCTGAAGATAAAGGTTCAAGTCCTTTTCCTACCAGGGCTCCGTGGTGTTAACATATTGGATTGCAAATCCGAAGAAGCAGATTAATACTCTGCCGGGGCTTTTCCCGCCTTATTTAAGTGAGCGGCGGGAAAAGTAGATGGATGCTCGCTGGTTTGAGCACTTAGCTGTTAACTAAGACTTTGTAGGATCGAGGCCTTCCCATCTAGTAGGACCTTAGTTTAATTAAAGCGTCTGTTTTGCGAATAGAAAATGCAGGTTTAATCCCTGTAGGTCTTAGTCGGGGCCTAGAAGATTTTCACTTCTACTTAAAGCTTTGAAGGCTTTTGGTCTGAATATTATCCTAAGTCCCCAAGTGCTTAGTGCTATAATGACTTGTGTTATTGGTAATAATCCGAGGGAGGCTGTGGTTAATAGGGCTAGAGGTATTATATTTTTAGTCTTTTGGGTTCGTCAAGGGGTTGATGTACTGTTTGTTGTATAGGGGAAGATGGTTAATACTATAATATAGCATAGACGTAAGTAGAAGTACAGGCTAATTAGGGTGGCTAGAGCTATTAATGTGGCGGCGATCTGTATGTCTTGTTTAACTAATTCATATAGAATTAATAATTTTGGTAAAAAGCCTGTAAGTGGGGGCAATCCGCCTAGTGATAGTAGTGTTAATGTGGTTACTGTTGTCAGAGTTGGGTTTTTAGATCAGGCATTTGATAATTGTTTAATTGTGGTTGCCATTAGTGTCTTTAATGTTAAGAATGCTGTTGATGCTAAGATAATATAGGTTACTAAAGAAATTAGTGCTAATTGGGGGGCGTATTGAATAATAATAATAATTCAACCTATATGTGCGATAGAGGAATAAGCTAAAATTTTTCGTAGTTGAGTTTGATTTAACCCCCCTCACCCGCCCACGAGGGTGGATGTAATTCCCAGTGCTGTAATTAGAAGTGGGTTAATGTTTTGTGCTGTTTGAGTAATTAATGCTAATGGGGCCAGCTTTTGTCAGGTTGATAAGATTAACCCCGTTGTGAGGTCTAACCCTTGTAGAACTTCTGGCACTCAAAAGTGCGCAGGTGCGAGTCCAATCTTTAATGCTAAGGCTATCATGAGGATGGTGCAGGCAAAGGGGTTGGATAAATAGTTAATAAATCAGTGTCCTGTTGTTCATGCGTTTGTTAGGCTTGCAAATAGGATTATTGCTGCTGCGGCAGCTTGCGTAAGAAAATACTTTGTGGTCGCTTCTACCGCCCGGGGGTGATTATTTTGTGTTATTAAGGGGATGATGGCTATAGTATTAATTTCTAATCCCATTCAAGCTAGAATTCAATGGTGACTAGCAAAGGTTAGGGTGGTCCCTAGTCCCAGGCTAAATAGTAAAATAGCTATTAGGTATGGATTCATTGGCGGGGGATGGATTTAACTATCATGTTCGGGGTATGGACCCGAAAGCTTTTTTAGCTGACCCCGTCTTAGAAAGTGGTGTAAAAGGAAGCACCTGGAGTTTTGGTCTCTTGAGTATGGGTTCGATTCCCTTTTTTCTAGAAACTGAGGGGGCTTTAACCCCTGTTAATCACTCTATCAAAGTGGTCCTTAAACATTCGGGCACAGTTTCTTAGGTTTAGCTATGAATGCTTAACTCCCTGGCCTAAAGATTTAAATGTCTTATGTATTTTCATTTGTAGTGTGTTTTGAGCACAGGCTCTCGAAAGGCTTAGTTTTAGTGTTAATTTATTTATACCGCCTACATTAACAGGTTGGGTTTGATAATTGTTCAGGGTAATCCAACTTGCATGGATATTTTCTCGGTGTAAGTGAGATGCCTAACTACTCAGCCATGCCCTGGGTCCATTTCGGTAAGTTTGTTGTGTTAAACGGCTTTCCTGTTTGTGCGTTTGTTAGTTGTTTTTATTATATTAATAAAGTAACGTAGTCAAGTTTTCACTTATGGCTTGATGTTTACTATTAAATCTCTTTAAGGCGCCTTAGATATATATATATATATATATATATCTCTCTCTCTGATGTTCTCTCACATGTTTATAAGGTTGGGAGGGCTGTACATGTGCGGGTTATACAGTTAGTAACAAGGCTGGAACCAGGTTTTCGTGCATGCGGGGTCTTTTAAAATCCATCTTAGCGGCTTCAGTGCTATGCTTTATATTAAGCTACGCTAGCTGATAAATGTATTAGAATATTGAATTATAATTTTGTTTTATATAGGCTTTAAAGCCTATGGATAATTATTCATACTAAAATTGTGTGCACACACATATAAACATATATATATAAATACCTATATGTATGCACCAGTTTTTATCTCAACTTTTGGCTTACACGTTCTTGAATCCTCCTTGGTTTAGGGGTTTGACAAGGAAAGCAGGATTATCTCGAGCGTGGGGGGTAAGGGGGGTTTGTCGCGCAAAAGCCAGAAGGGGGGCATATATAACAGTAATAGTTGAAGTAAACATATATGTATGCACCTGACAGAGATGAATGTAACTCTTAAATTATGTCTTACAACCATTAAATTATATTATCACATTCAAGAAAAGATGTACAACCTTAATTTAACATTGGTATTTGCACTCTGAAATGTTAATGAAGGGAAAACAAATAAAAAACTACGTTATGCATGTAAAAGAACGCTATGCTAGTGGGATTAAAGAAACTTATGATTGACACCATTAATCAGATGCCTGTAAAATTAATAGAGGGTGGAGTTATACAGTTATGTACCTGAAATAGCAACCAGATGCCAGGAATAGTTCATTTTATGTAACTCTACAATTTTTGTCCCTGGTTCTATCATGTATAATATGTACTCAATATACTGGTTGGTGATTTCTTACTACAATAACATAACTACTGAATTACATTATATGTCTGAATACATTAATTATTAGTACTTGCTTTATGGTTAAAATAGATTAATGGTGATAATACATAGTATGTACTCTAACATTAATTATTAGTACTTGCTTTATGGTTAAAATAGATTAATGGTGATAATACATAGTATGT
>JAVDPK010013801.1:0-17884 GCA_034780415.1 Cichlasoma orientale
CACACACACACACACACACACACACACACACACACACACACACACACACACACACACACAAACACACACACACACACTACACCTGCAGTCCCTCCACAGCAAGGCAGACAATGAAAAATACCCCAGGACACATTACTGTACCACTGCTGTTCCACATGCATGAGCAGAAAGCAACTCTGCATCCTCCCCTGTAGTTTATATTAACAGTTCTTCACACCTGGAGCAGAAACATCAGCAAACACAAATATAAAAGCAATCAATAGGACACATGGCTTACGCCCACCTGCATTTGTGCCCTCAGCAGACAATGAACATACCCTAAAGGACTGTGCAGGAGTGCCTGCAGACTGGAAAACACTGAGATGCTGAATGAGGGGGATGTTATAGGTGTGCACAGAGAGGCTTAAAAAGAATGAACTGAGATGCAGCATAATAAAGCCTAAGCACACCTGCCATTTGGAACAATAAAAAAAGCAAAGGAAACCTAAAACTGAGTCGCCTATCACGCTTATTCACACCAGCCACAATGTGCTAACCAAACACTCAGTAATTATGAATACAAATAATTCAGCACAGTATATGTGTATTGCGATAGAAGTGTTGCAGGCATCCTCAACACCCCCATAAGAACCCCAGAAAATAAGAGAAAAGTCGTCATTTCAGAATATCACATCATATGACAACATCCTGCAATATTTGGAGCAATCTGACAAATTCACGTTTTGATAATAATGACACAAAACCTCGACTTAATCAGTGCTGTGGAGTGAAGTGTTTTTCTCTTTGTCACCCCCAAGCTCAAAAAAAAAAAAAAAAAAAAAAGAACTCACCGGAGATCTCTGTCTGAGGAACCCTTTCTGAAGTGAACCCTTTCCCGGTGTAGAACTGCCGCAGGTCGGCGCAGCTTCTATCCGCCCCGGCCACCGGGCCCGGTGCTGTACACAGACTCACCACCGCACAGAGAAGCACCGGCAGACGCATCTTTGAATGTGTAGTAAAATCCCCGACAGTTTTCGGAAGACACTTGTCCAAAGTGTTTTGTTGCTTTTTTAAAAAAATTAAAATAATAATATTATTTGTCAGAGTTTTGCGGTCTGTCAACAAAAGCAACGTGTCCCGTTCAAACTCCACAGATTTCCACTTAACTAACGCGCAGCCAGGGGAGAGGAGGAGGCGCCCGTGGCAGCCAGTCCGGGATGTTTCTGCGAGAGAAAGAGCGCTGCGACGCGCGGCTGTAGGTGTCAGGTACACCGTGCTGCTCCTCCTCCACCACCACCTCCCTCTGCTCGGTACTGCTGGTTGTGAGCTGCAGAGATGCAAGAGACAAAGAGAGGGGGGGGTACGACAGAGTGAGTGAGAGCAGGTGTCGCTCAGTCAAAGCCCTTGCAGATCCGCGGTCTGACTATAGCTTCATGATCATGGTAACCAGCCCGTTAAAAGTCAAAACAAAAGAACAAAAATCTGTTCTGCAGCTTCAGACAGGAGGAGAGATGTCCGGTGACTCCCTTTTCCAAGCTTTGGGACAATAAAATGTGTGTTGGTGGGACGGGAGTGTGCAGTAGTTAGTGCTGATGCTCTCTCTCTCTCTCTCTCTCTCTCTCTCTCTCTCTCTCTCTCCCGCTTTGTGTTGTGTTTTATGCTACAGGGACCGTGGGCTAAACAGTGCCATCTGCAGGTCTTTAAAAATAACACTGGAAATGTACCGCTCCTACAGTATGCACTCACTTGCCACTTTATTAGTTACACGTGTTCAACTGTGCCCTCGTGCAAATCTCTAATCAGCCAATCACATGGCAGCAACTCACTGCATTTAGGCATGCAGACATGGTCAAGACGACCTGCTGAAGTTCAAACCGAGTATCAGAATGGGGAAGAATGCTGAATTTGAACATGGCAGGGGTTGTAGGTGCAAGACAGGCTGGGTTGAATATTTCAAAAACTGCTGATCTGCTGGGATTTTCCCACACAACCATCTTTATGGTTTACGGTATGAAAAAGAGAAAATATCCAGTGAGCTGCAGTTCTCTGGGTGAAAATGCCTTCTTGGTGTCAGAGGTCAGAGGAGAATGGACAGACTGCTTCTACCAGCCCCTTGGTTATGCCTCTTGGTGTAGGCTGTCCCAGCTTTCATCTAATATCCCGCTATCACATACTGGACTGTCTCAGGGGAACCTCTGCGCAGCCTACACCCTGGGTCCCATCTGCTGTGGTGGACTCCTGCCTCTGCGGATCTGGTGCTTAAGGCCTGTTCTTGTGCTGCAATGTGCTATCCTTTAAGCCAGCCCTTTCTCGACACTTTAGGATGTCAGCCACTTTCGCTTTGTGCTGATGATACACCCCATGGAGGCGTGTGCCTTCCAAGATATTTCTCCTTCTTCCTCATCACTGTCTGTCTTCAGCTGCCTGAGGCACTCTTGTAGCACTTCACCCCAGGGGGCCAACTTCCTGATATATTCATTGTTTCATCCTGAATTGTGGCTCTGAGACTAATCCTCGCCCTCCCTTTTTTTGTTGCTTATAGAGTCTCCGGTTGCTGGACGTTGGGTGGAACCGTCCGTACATTGTGAGTTTTCATGTCTTTTGGGGCATTGAGCTCCCTCTGTGGCCAGCTTACTGTAAACATGAGCACAGTTATGCATAAAGCTCTAATGGGGCATAAATAGCCTTCATTGAAATCACAGTTTTTACTTGCAATATGTGCTATACAGTGTGCTACACTCTCAGTATGTTTTTAGGCTTACAAGTCTTTTTCTTGCTTTTAAATGTTTTTTCTATATTCTCAGGCATCTCCTGGCAATGATATAGTATTTATTCTAATTAATGTAAAACAAAAATTTACATGGAGAGAGAGTATTGATTTTCTTATCCCATTTAATTTGCAAAAAAAGCAACAAAAAAAAGATTTTTATATTGTTGTTTTGGTTTGTGTGTGTGTGTGTGTATGTGTGTGTTTAAAGATGGTCTTAATTTAAGATATTCTGCAGAACTCGGAACCTTTGACAGGGACTTTCAAAGCTTAAGGGATTTAAATTATTTCTCACTGACATAGTGTTCAGTTGGCCTGCAGCATGCAAGCATCAGTCAAATGGCTGCCACAGAAACATTCATACTGAGGTCAGCACTCGAGATTCAAGACTATGTGAACCTTCAAGAATTTCCTCTGCAAAGTAAACACATGGAACAAGACTTATTATGCACACAGAACAAATTAGCCTTTTAGCAAACAACCCTGATTCATAGAGGAGCCCTGAATGTCTCGTATGTCACTGTAGGGAGGTCAGTGGCTGGTAGAGATTCAGTGCCTTCCTCCGGCTCAGTTTGGTGGGGCTGGTGGATGTGACCAATGAGCTGTCAGACGCACTCCAAGCTTCTCATCCAACATCCTCCCCCAGCAACAGCAGCAGCTGTGCCAGGTCCTCAAGCTAGCTGGAAAAGGTCAGTGGCAACCCTGAAATTTGACTGACACACCAGAAATGCAGCTAAAATGAAACGTAAAGTAATTTGAAGCACCAACAGATTTAATGCAATTCCTATTAATTTTAAAGTGGATGTGGCATTCAAAGTAATGCTGATTCTTGTGTGAGTGATGTTAACGCTACACGCGTTAGCCTTAGAGGGCGTGTGCCGCCATAACCCCAATTCCCAAAAAGCTGAGATGTGATGCAATCATTTGCAAATCTCTTAAACTCATTTTTATTCACAGTAGAAATGAGAAAAGACATCAAATGTTTAAAGAGAGATATTTTACTGTTTGATGAAAAATATTTAATGACAGCAAAATGTCTCAAAACAGTTGGGATGAGGGCGCCAAAAGGCTTGAAAAGTAAGTGGTACTAAGATGACACAGCTGGAGTGGCATTTTTTATAAAAAATCAGTTAACTGGCAACAGGTCAGTAACAGCAATTTCAGAATAATGTTACTCGATGTAAAATTTACCTTAAATGTTTCATCTACAGTACATGATATCATCAAAAGATTCAGAGAATCTGGAGAAATCTCTGTGCGCAAGGGACAAGGTTGAAAATCAGTACTGGATGCACATGATCTTCAGGCAGCACTGCATTAAACACAGGCATGATTCTGTCATTGAAATCATTGCATGAGCTCAGGAACAATTCCAGGAATCGCTGTCTGTGAGCACAGTTCACCGTGCCATCCACAAATGCAGGTTACAGCTCTATCATGCAAAGATGAAGACATTTTTGAACATGATCCAGAAACAGTGCTGTCAAAGTCAAAGTGGAAAACTGTTGAGTGGTCAGAAAACATGGACACCACATCTCCTGGACTAAAGAGGAGACTGACCATCCTGATGGTATGGGGGTGATTTAGTGCCTATGAAAGCATGCACAACTGGAAAGGTGCCATCAGTGCTTAAAGGTACATGCATATTTTATAGCATAGCATCATTTTCAGGGAAGGTCTTGCTTATTTCAGCAAGACAACGCTAAACTGCATACCACAGCTAGTACAGCAGCATAGCTTCGTAGTAGAAGAGTCCTGGTGCTGAACTGGCCTGCCTGCTGTCCAGACCTTTCACAAACTGAAAACATTTGGAGCATCATGACACAAAACAAAGAAGATCAAGGACCTAGGAAGAGTCTGTATCAGACAGGAATGGGACAACATTCCTCTCCCAAAAGTCCAGCAGCTGTTTTCCACAGTTCCCAGATGTTTACAGACTGAGGAAGAGGGGCTGCTACACAGTGGGAAACATGGTCCTGTCCCAACTTTTCTGAGATGTGTTGCTGTCATCAAATTCAAAATGAATACTTTTATTAAAATTGTACATTTGACATGTTTTCTGTGTTCTATTGTGAATCAAATATGGGTTTATGAATTCTGAAAATTGTTTGCTCAAGAACATCATTGTCCCTACAACTGTGTACTGTGTGTTCAGTTTATGGCAAGCCTCATCTCATGAACCTAAAACTTATTATATACATTTAAATATTTGTGTGCAGAAGTATGTGGGTTCTGCCGTTTGGTGCTGTTTTTAACATTAAAGCATGTTTTAGACAGCATTTTACTTCCAACTCTGTGACAACAATTTGGACAAGCGTTTCCTGTTTCAGCACGACAAAGCTATTGTGCACAGAGCAGATCCATGAAGAGAGGTTTCCTGTTTTGAACTTGACCAGCCTCCATCAAACCCTGACCTCAGTTCCATCAGCACCTTTAGGATGAAGGAGAACTTCAATTGAGAGCCAGACACCATCTCTCAACAGCTGCAGTCAATCCCTGCAGCCAGTTTTAAAAATATAACAGAGAACAGTGGTAGCAGTTATAGCTGGATATTAATGCCAATGCTTTTAGCCACCTAATTTAAAGGAAATACTTTCGCATAATCCAACACACACATGCTCAGTTCCACACACGCCAGGGCAAATGTTAATCCAGCCAATGACTTATTGCCTTGGCAGGCTGAATGCTGTTAGGATTAAAAGACATACCAGCATCCTAGCCCTCAGGAGAAAGACACTGATTAACACAAAGGGAGAACCACCCCACATACCTGTGTTCCATGCCTGGAATAAGAAAAACATCTCCCTTTTTTTAAAGAAGCGCTGGCCCAGCCAATCTTCATACATTCAACAGACATCAAATGTCAGATTAAAACTTCAAAACTTGGAAACCGGTTTGAACTGATATCAAACACATTTTTGAGGGTTTTTAATTTGTTGCAACAATGTGGATACTGTTTGTAGACAAGCACGTCTCGACTTTCCTTCTGGCATGCCACCGGTGCGGGATTTCAGTGTCGGCTAAGGACACCAAAACGGTGATGTCAGAATGTTGTCGGATTCTGTCTCTACTCATCTGTTTGCACAATTCAATCACAGTTTATATAGCATAAATAAATGAGACATATCAAGAGCACTCCTTTTAAACTGAGTTTTGCATGTCTGGGTTATTTCTCCTAAGGCGCCATAAGAGGCTAGTCAAGCCAGGTCAGACACACACATCTGAAATTAACCACAGGCTTGAACTGGTTTCATGTGCTTATTTCCGCTCTTGATCTCGTCTAAACTCTGGTTCACTCCTTTTTTTTCTCTCTCTCTTCATGTGAACTTCCTGCCCTCTTTTATCTGCCCACACATTCACAATAAGAAAGTTTTAATACTTTAATACGTTCCAATCTATCCGCTCCTCGCAATCCTTTACGCCTTGCTCTTCGCACCCTCAAACACACAGCCTTATAGTTTGTGCAGAGACATCATAAAGCTCCGGTATTTTTAAGTGCATGCCAGTGATGCACCGAAGCATGAAGATGTCAGGGAGAAAAATAATAAAAGACAAAGCAGGTTAGCCTGCTGTGACCTGTATACAGCATCCTGAGAGCGTGTTCTTCAGTGAAGTGTATTCTACTCTGTCTCCTTTCAAGTCTATCAGTCAAAACCACAGTTATTTCACTCTCAGGAGATTTTCAGCCAGCGACTCTCTCGACACACGCCAGTCTGTCTTGGTGATGTGAGGCACTGAGCTGATAAGGAACAAGGCATGCAGGTGAGTTTTGAGTTGGGTTTTATTCTACTGAACAGAGCTAAAGGAAACATAAACAAGCAACATTTCGGTGCCATGCGGGTTACACACACAGTCGGACGCAGTGGCATCTACAAAAGCAGAGCCCAGAAGTCTGCCAGTCAGTGTGCCTACGCTACACTGTACACACACATACACTGACGATAAATCACAAAGATGATGAAACTTTAATAGCTTACCTGCTGCAGACAGTCCAAGCTATCTGTCACTCAAAAGAAGATCTCTCAGCCTTAGCGAATAAGCATTGAAATTATGCAATGGAATGATTGGACGGCATTCAGCTGAATGTGAACCTGCTTCAACCTGAAAACACACTGAAGTTACAGTTCGAGGCCATCTTATCTACATGTAAGAACAGCTCTTCCTGACAAGAACGCTGCTGCCGGGCTGTTGAGCTCGCATGCAGAAACAAACTGATCTGTGAATGTGACTCTTTGAACGGAGCTGAGTGAGTAATGATTTCCATCCTGATGATGAATCCTAATGACTCTAATGACCCCCTGCTGTCACTTTAATACACGAGTGAGCTAACACATTAGTTAAAACATCGCAGTCACACAATAACATAAACTAAAGCTATTAGGCAGCGGCAGATGAGCATATTTTGTGTTCTGCTACGTAAAAAATAAAATACTGTTTTTATCAGTGCAGACTGAGGACATCCCCATTGGAAAAAGACTGTCTGATTGCAAGGAAAGGAAACTTTGGGAAAAATACTGTAAATGCCACCTTCAAATAATAGCCTTCCACGCAGTCTCTCTATCTGAGGAAATGAAGACTGATTGGTTTTTGATTTTAATGGCTGACACCCACAGCCTCAGAGTTAGAGGTGCTGATTCTCATCTAAACCGCTCCACACTCAAACCACCCCAGTGCAAGCTGGAGGTCATGGCTCTCATCAAAAAAAAAAAAAGAACCACATCATCTGTGAAAAGCAGAGACGACCTCCCGAGACCACCGACCTCCGAGCCCTCCACCCTTCGCTGCACCTAGAAATTCTGTCCATGAATATTATGAAAAGAATCAGTAACAAAGAGCAGCCATAACGGAGTCCAGCACCCACTGGGAATGAGTCTGACTTATTGCTGGTAAGTGAAGCTCTCACTATAGTCGTGCAGGGACTGGAAACAGCTAAAAACAGTTAAAGGTAGCACACACTACAGGCGGTTATAGCACACAATTTGCCTCATGCTAAGATTATGGCTTGCTGACATGTGACAGGAGTTGCCACCTTCCTGTCTGTGATTGGGGAGCAAAGAGTAACACCCTTTTTCAAGCAGATTTTCTGATGTTACTGCTGGGCAGTCAAATCAGCAGGTGGTGTTTTCCTCACTCCCAGCAGGGTCACTGCTGCCTGATTCTGCCTACAGCAATATCAGATCTCCTTTTCATGTGTGGCATGACCAGAACACGTGCCAGCTATCTCTGGTAGATCCAGCAACGTCTCCGTTTTGGTATCTTCCAGTGTGGGAAGTTCCAGATAGGAAGGCAGCGATGGCATCTGAGCCTTTCTCCTTTAAAATGACTGACAGAGTGCCCCTACCACCACTGATACTGTGTGACACTTTAAGACCCAAACATTTTAACTGAATAAGTAGTTCAGTTTATTATGGCGTAGGTAGAATTAGGCAATTTTTAACTTTGTGTGGGTTAACCATCATGTTACCTTTTCGTGCCCCAGTGCAACTCATCTGGCTTTCTTTCAGCCCTTTGATCAGTTTGCCTCACCTCTAGCTCTGTTCTCATAATGGAATGGATATGATATATATAATATGGTAATTCTAATGCAGCCTTTAAGTGACTTCTCTGCACTACTAAAATTCAGAATTCATGACTAAAACCTCATTAGCATATCATTTAAAGACAATGGTCGCGCCCTGATTTCAGTTATATTTACGAGTGTAGTTTGATATGTAGCCTATCTCACAGTGGTAAAGAATACTTCTAAATATTCCTGGATGGACTCCAAAGCTTTCAATGCAAATCCCTCCATAATCCTGTTAACAAACAAACACATAAATGAAACTAACCAGATAAGCTCCTCCTCCTGTTGTTCCTTTTTTGTGCTTTTCTCACTCGTAAAACTTTTTCTTTACAGCGGCGGCTCACTTTGTAATTAAAGCTACAGAGAACAAAACAACTTGTTTCGGTCAGTCTCGGGTGCGTGAGTGCATGTGACGCTTCTATTATTAAATGGGGGCATAATATGGAGTATTTAAATTAGTTTGGTCTTGCAGAGCTGATAGAAAGGCTATAGCCTCTATGTCTTGCAGGCATTGCAGTTTACAGTAACAGTTAGTGTTTCTTCCACACAGAAGCTGACGTTAAAGTGCCTTTCAGCAAGACACTTAATCCTTAATTGCTTCACTAGAGCTGCCCCTGATGTTGCCGTTATAGACTGTGGAAAAGGAGGCTGCCAACTGCTGTGAAAATGATCAGCTTTTGTGGTTAAACAACTCCTTAACACTGAGTGTAAATTAAGATTGTAGTGCCACACCAGTGCAGTTCAGATTTGAACAGCAACTGATATTTAGGGATGCTCTAAATCCACACGTTTTCAGAAATGGTGTTCTAGTTAGTGCTTGGGAAACATTTTTACAATGAATACCATCATTTATATGTGTTAACCTTTTACCTTTCATTCACACTGATCAGATGCTAAGTCGTCCTCTTACTGATTCCTTAGAACGTTGTTCTTCAGGATAGAAACGCATGCGCGCACATCACTGGAAATTGATTTGGGTAAATTCAAGGGCTCATTTCCAGACAGACAGAAATACAATAAAATCCAGTGAATGTCAGCAAAGGGCGAGCATTTACCAATTTGACCTTTGCAGTTGTGTCATGGCACTTTCTAAATCAATTATAAATCCCATGCTGCTTTGCCTCAGGTCCCATTTTTATAACTAATGAAGCTCTAAAACAACGTGGAGCGCAGCAACTTGTCTGCAATCAGTACTCTGATGTGATTTGTGTCTCAAAGGCTGCACACACTGGCAGGGACAAATGTGATTTGAATAGCACAAATCTCAATCATAACCCATGGACAGGGTCAACAATAATCACAGCTCTGATTTCATTAGTGCTGGCACAGAGGAAGGATATTATTCAGCAAGAAACCTCATCAGCTTGTTGAAAGAACATGCTGTAAAAAGCTCAGTCTGCCTGCATCTCTCTGCCCTGAACTCTGACTCATACTAGTCTTTTTTTTTTCACCTACTTTACTGTTAACTCCATCTGCCTCCCGCTTTTCTCTCTGTTCTTATAGCTCAGGGCTGTGCAGGCTATACCAGCTCTGTTTTTGCTGTTTTTGGCTGAAAGAAGTAATTAGTCAAAGCAGCACATGGCATCATCAAGCCAAAGTGGGCCCTTCCCATAAAGGCAGTAGAAGAGAGAAAAATCAACAATAATGAATTAAAATAAATGAAATATTAGAGAAATTCTGAGACACAGAATATGTGGGTGGGACTTGGATGTGGCTGCATAAGGATGAAGGATGCAGAAATTCCTCCTCACGGTCTCTTTCCTTTGTGCTTTCTCTCCCTCCCTCGTCTCCTCCTCTTGGTGGCGATTCACATTCAGCTATGTCTTTATTTCCCATCATCCCTTGGCAGATTCCTGTGCCAGCCAAGTGATCTGTGCCAACGTCCTGACCATGCCAATCCAATCACAGTAATCTCTCACAGGGCCAGAGGCCAAAGACCTGCAGCCACGTTCCCATATAATATATACGTAAAGCTTTCGCCGCTTCAGTTTCCTGTATGTTTAAATTTATTTTAGTGACCTAGATGCAGTGAATGCACCAAAATTCAGCGCTAATCAGAAAAAAAAGTCTTTATTATAAAATATCTGCTGTTTTGTCTGCTCGATGAAGCAGCAGAAGTGCCCCAAACATGATTTAAACCTTTAAACTTTATTTTATCATCTCGTGGAGATTCAATTTTGTGGAATTTGCATAAAAGATCAGGTCTGTGCCACAGGTTTTTTTTTGGTGTGTGTGTGTGATATTATGTTTTAATTAAAAGTGTTCATAATATCATTAATAAATGTTAACACTTTCCACTCTAGAGATCCTTGTTTCTGTTATTAAAATGCAATCTACAGCAATTTTTCAAAGGTTGTTGAGTGTGGCACATTCAGTGAAGATTGATGATGATGATTAAAAGGATGCAGCATTTGTTGTGCTTCATTTCTGTTGCAGCAAATTTGTTAGCCTAGAATTTCATTTTTTTTTCATAACAGGTTCAATAACACTGCCTAATGACTCATTGTTATAAGACTCTTGTTAGCTCTCTAATTTACGGTTTTGATTGGGCTGAGGTTTTCAAATCTCACTCCAGTCTGCCGATGGGGATGAGGAGACTTATTGCATTTTTAAAATTCACCCGTTACTCATAGAAGCTGGGAAGAAGTTGCTCATTTTTTCATTTCAGTTGCGGAGCTGAATTTGAGGATTAAAAACAGAACAAAACATGACAATAGAATTTCAGAATGGCGGATCCGTCTTTAATATGGCTACTTTGAATTTACACATGGAAATGAGGACGTTTACAGCATTTACAGGTGCAACTTGAACGGGCGTTCTCATTAGCTTATCATAAAAGCTGATTTTTACTTACGGTGCTGTAACTGATTGTTTTTAAATCTGGCCAAACGTGAGCTCAGAGATTACTCCTGGAATGGCCGTTTTGCTGGCTATATTTGGAACCTCGGAGAGACAGTTTGTTTATTTGTGTGAAGCTCTGTTTTCCATTAAGTGTGTCCAGTGTGGTCTTCTGCTGCTCAAGGTCCAACGTGTTGTGCATTCAGAGATGCTCTTCTGCATACCTTGCTTGTAACGAGTGGTAATTTGAGTTTCTGTTGCCTTCCCATCAGCTTGAAGCAGTTTACCCATTCTCCTCTGACCTCTGGCATCAACAAGCACTTCTCACCCAGAGAGCTGCTGCTCACTGGATATTTGCTCTTTTTAGATCATTCTCTGCAAACACTAGAGATGGTTGTGTTGGAAAATGCCAGTAGATCAGCAGTTTCTGAAATACTCAGGCCATGCCAACAATCAGCCACTTAAAATCACCTTTATTCCCCGTTCTGATGCTCGGTTTGAACTTCAGCCGGTCATCTTGACCATGTCTGTGTGACTAAATGTATTGAGTTGCTTCCATGTGATTGGCTGATTAGATATTTGGGTTAGGAGTAGTTAAACAGGTCTACCTAATAACATGTCTAGTGACTGCATATACGCAGATGCCTGTTGGTTGCTGCTGTTCATGTTAATTATAAATGCAGCTGCCATTCCGCTCAGGGGCAGCCAGGTCTCCTAATGTCAGTGCTGCTGTCCATCAATGTCTCCTAACTTTTTCTATTTAGAATCCACTCACTGAACAACACTATACAGCTCTGTGTGTGCCTAAAGCTACGCCGTATGTCAGCAGTGCCACAGAAGAGGTTTCACATCCCAGCAGGTAATTTAGATAAGAAACTGACATAAAACAATAATACTTGCAGTGGCAAAGCAGACATAAAGGACAGTCACTAAACATTAAGTTAGTCTGAACTTCTCGCTCATGAGGCATTATTCCCCCCTTGCTTAGTTTTGGCATTTCTTTTGCTGGAACATCAGTAAGCCTGGCGTATTACAGTTAGCAAAAGTGGCTGTTTCAGGGAAATGGTCAAAACCAAACATGTAAAAGGATTAAAAAAAATGTTCTTCTGTGGAGGCGTAGAGGTGAAGTTAGCCTGACAATTAGAGCAACAGCAGCCACGTTAATCTCACATGCCAGGCTGACTCCTCCTTTAATGGGATCACGTCACAGTGCAGCTGTAACAGGCTGGTTTAAGATGTGGCGGGTGAGATTATTTTAGACTCCGGTTTCAGTTCTGTTTGTGGGTTTTATGCACGTGTTCCACTGAAACCTTTGCAGAATATATATAAAAAAGTACAATGCATATTTAAAAACAGTTTATTATTAAGAATATCCAACGGATGATGATTAATGACACAACAGTAGCAGGACAGAATGTATTACAGCAGTGAGTTTCACATCAGAGTCACTGGTTTAATTTCCATTAGCGCAGTGGTTTGAAACAAGGTAAGAGAAAGCACAGCTGTAGCTGACAGGTTGCTTATTGCATTCTGGTGCCCTGCGTGCTGCTACATAACAACAAACATTAGGATTAATAAACTAACACAGCTGTTAAACTTGGATGAAGAAAATGCAACACTGACACAGTGTTGCACACCGGTACGCTCTGACAGGCAAAAGTGTTACGCCCAAAATCGCACACAGTTTCATAACGACGTGATTTTGTCACAAGCAGTTTTGTCAATTTCAATTCCTCATCTCAACTTTATAGCAGGTGAGAGACCACAGAATACTAAGTTATCCGTTTGAGCTGCGGTTCCTAAATAATTCTAATTTGCCTTATTATCTCGAGAGGATGCTAACTATTATGCAGTATGAGAAAAATTTAAGAGTTTATGAGCCTAAACAATATATGAAAATAAAGGTTTTAAATCTCCTTCGAAGCGTGTCATTGGCCCTCGGTGGTCCTCAGAAACAATTTCACAAAAATAAAATACGCAAATAAGATTTTCTATATCACCTCATCCTGTCTTTGTGTATACGTGTTAGTGTGTTTAAGGCCCGGGAGGAGCCGTGAAAGATGGAAGACTTTGGACTGAATCCAAAACCTCATCCCATTTATGTATAGCGTTTAAATAGTAATCAAATAACAGCGTGTTTGTTTGAAGATTATGTTGTAAAAGCACCCCGCTGGCTAACATGGTATTTGGGCTCACCGCCTGGATATTTCACACACTTAAGCTCTTAATGGTATTTCTTAAGCTGTCAATCATCTGTCATTCCCTTATAAATAAAGAGTCGGGCTATGAAAGCTGACACGTTTGTAAAAGTTTCACTGTACGTAAGACAAATATTAGTCTGCACGGTGAAACCTGAAGAAAAGCAGCTGTTAAGAAGGCGAATTTCTGAGCCAGTTGATGTAAGCAGCAGCCAGCCATCCATCCAGCCATCCACAGACAGAAATTTACCAAAAGCCCATTAAATGGTTCATTTTCCCCCTTTTGAATGTATTTAATCAGACTTCCAGTTGTTTGTCCAGCTGTTGTGTGCAGCTTTGAGGCTCAACAGAGAGCCAAGAGGACTTGATAATTGTAATATGAATTATGAATTAAGCCACATGTTTGGATCTTGGCTCAGCTGTGCCCTGATCACAACTCTACACTCCACTATTTCTCATCACCGGAGACCATCTGATATCACCAATATCAGACTGAGAAAAGCTGCAACTTTAAAGATAACCACGCAGTGTCTTATATGTTACCTCACCGCAGGAGACAGCAGCTTTAATTAATACACCGAGCGAGAGAAGCCAGCCTGTAAAGGCGCATGACAGGTCAGTGTTTGCATATGAAAATGAGACGTCAAATTATTCATTGTTCCGGCAGATGGTTGTTTTCGCCTCTATCCTTGGGTTCTTTTTTTTTTTTTTACATCATTTGTGATATTCTTATTTTTGACACAGCCTTCTGTTGAATCATTGAATTTTAAGTTTAACTTAAACGTGTTACATCCATCAGTGCAGCTTTGCACTGTGCATCTTAAGAATAAACTTAACTAATTTCTCCACAACCATCAAGACTATGCAGGTATTCCGTGTCCTCAAGTGAAAATGACATATTTCCAACTAATGGAAAAACATTTTTGAGGAAATTATTCAGTTAAACTGTCTCTGCTTGCTGCAGAAATACACGTCCAGCTTGCATGAACACGAGCGTATGTTTGAGGGGGGAAAAAAAAGCTGACTTCAGTTTGCACAGACTTGCAAACTGTGAACATCTTCACTAAGCTGCATGACCATCTGTTAGTAGTCTGAAAGTAACACATTACTGGCTCTTTTGCCTTTTTAAGAAAGCACCCAAATGTTTCTTGGGCATTAATGAGTCCTCGCAAGATTTCCCGCAGCCGCACCAGTTTGTTCACAGTGGAGGTCCTCAGCATGAGCTATAGCTGGTATGGGACTCAGTGTCTGTGGCAGATACAACTTTTAAAGATAAAACTAAACCAAACATCCCTTAATGTCCTGCTCTGATCTAGATTAACCTCAATTTACACTCAAGCCTTTGTTATCTTTAGAAATTCTTTATATAAATATATATAATATATATATTTGTATTTACATATCTCTTCAAAAAAAAAGTCAGTAGTGCTGTGCAGTCTATTCTATAAAAGTTAAATACAAATGAACACATGTAGAGGTAAGTACAGGTAATACAAAAATGCATACTGCGCACCTGTAGCTGTCGTAAACCAACGGCCAGGTGACCCAGAACAACATAACAATCATATCGGTTGAGCTGTGCTTACAGAAAGTACTCAGCATCACAAAAAACAAAAACAAAAAAAAACAGTCTTTCAACGTTTCCTGTCTCTGACCAGTCCCAGATCTGTCTCTTCCTCATCAGCGTGGTTCCCATGGTGACAGCAGAAAGAGCAGCAGAGCGAGCAGGGTCAAAGGTTCGGGAGTCATCGTGTGAGCAGAGCCTTTAACAGCCACCTGAGGAGGACATGCAATGAGCTACAACATTACAGGAAAAAGAAAAAGGAGATCTACACATATTCATGCTGTCAGTAGAATGCATTGATAACAGATACAAGTACTTTATGCATGTGTGAATCTGCAAAGTCCTTCTAAAAGCAAGTTTCACTACTGGGCAGAGGTCGCAAATAATAACACCTTCAACATTTGCTGACTTTGACTTAAAATAAGATTTCATAAAGCTTTTTTCCCCCCGTGGAGGTTATGCTTCCACCACCATGCCTCTGTCTTACAATATAATGCCTGTAGTGTGAGTGTGTGTTTATATGGTGCAAGCAAGCAAACAGGACTTAGTGATCTTTAGCAATAGTTCTCCAGGCTTTCTGAAGGCCATTGGCTGCTTTTTCACTCATTTTTAATCCAGTCCTTGTACCTGACCATTTTCAGGGGAATGATTTTGTTGTGTGTAAGCCCCTTAACACTGCCCTATGAATCATTCAAACATAAAACAGGCACCTGACTCAGCCTGTTCCATAAAGCTAACACAGTTTGACAGGCATAAAAGAGCTGTTAGCCAAACTGTTGGCATATCTCAGCATAATGTGCAGCGTGTCCTTAAAAATTCTGAGGAAACTGAACACGTGGGGGATAAAAACAGTGTCAGGCCAAAAAACTATCTACAGCTGACAAATAGTATCTGAAAGTCGTGTCCTTAAGAAATAGGAAAACATCCAGCAAAGACCTGACACAGGACCCGAGAGATGCATCTGGCCCTTCAGTTGATCCAGCTACTGTTCACTGAAGCCTCAACATGGACAGAATTATGAATGCAGAAGAGCACCATGGGATTTCGACCCACCATGCAATACTGTCTGGTAATCATCTGCTTGGCAACACATTTATTTTTCAGCACGAGGATGACCCCAACCAGACTGCCAATGCAGTAATAGAACACCTACTTGACAGGGAGCAGAAGAAAGGCTGCCAAGATCCAAAGAGGAGCTCTTAAAGGCCTTCAAGAAGCCTGGAGAACTATTCCTGAAGACTGCTTAAAAAAAATTACAAGAAAGCTGCCTCAGAGAGTTCAGGCTGTGTTGAAGAATGAAGGTAGTCACACCAAATATTGACTTTCAAGCTCATCAGAATAGTACAAAGTCTGTTTTTGCCTTATTTACTGCATTTTCATGTATGTTTGTACGTGTAAATCAGTGCACCTATTTCCCATTTTTCTAGCAAAATGTGAAGAACTGAGGGGACGGCTCAAGACTTTCGCACAGTACTGTATGTAGGTATGTGTACATATGTATAAATAGAGCTGGGCTTGCTATAGAATTGCAGAAATTATATATAACTGTATGCTTATTAAGCTTCAGGGAAAGAAAGCAGTGGCGCTACATCACAGCAGACACTATTCAATGAGAAAACTACACTGATATCAAGTCGCATCAGGATCTCTCTGACAGAGCTCTGCATGCGATGGGCTAATCGATCACACTGTACATTTGCTTCTCAGTAATTAATCAGAGCAGCTCGTTGCAGTGATTTGGAGGAGGTGGGAGGCGGGGGTAAAACAACCCAAAAAGTATCGGAAAACGGTCAGAGATTTCAGGCCTCGGAATCGTCGATATTGATGCGCAACTACAGATCCGTCCCAAATGCTCCATGAAAGTCGGCGAAAATCGATACGGTTGTCAAAAAAAGATCGTTCCAAATAACTCCCGAGTCCCTCCGCACTCGTATGTGTTGATGTGCAGGATCTGTTTGACTCCTGCTGGCTGATACATTCTCAGTCACATACCTGCTTCAAGCCGTTCCCACCCTGAAAGACATTCTTTGGAGTTTTTGAGATGAGCAGAGAACTTCTGCCGGGTTTACTAACCTCTCATGTTTACTCGTTTTGTTGTTATTTTCACTTACCTGCGTAGGTGAGAGGAGATGAGGAAGGACTGGGCGACGATGAGGAGGCGTCCTTTCCTTTCCTACTGGACTACGACCGCTGGATGCATCACCTGTCTCATCCCCTGAACAAAAGCAAAAATACGGTGACAGCGTGACAGTATATTAGATTAGATTAGTTTATCTATAACACTGAGAGGTGTTAATATTAATATACCGCAACATGCTCACTGATGACAATCTGACATTAAACTTTCCATTAAATTAAGAGACAAGGTTTGTGGAAGTTTTTTTTTTTTCTGTTTTTAGCCTCATAGTTCTGCAAAATCTTGCATTATTTATGACTGTTTTGTTGTTTAGACCTAAAAGATTTATGGACTTCACCACACCCACCCACAGCTTCTCACAGCGTGAATACCGTTACCTTACAAGCATAAACACACACAGATGTGCAAAATGTTGCTTCATGTAATGGGTATGCGGCTGAACTTAACGAACCACTCTGATACTTTCATACAGGTGTGTGTGTGTGTGTGTGTGGGTTTGTGTGTATGTGTGTGTTGGAAGGACTCCAGACCCATCCCAGGAGAAACTCAGGTAAATGAGTGGATTAGGACAGGAGCGAAACAGACTGTGCCGGCGGCCAAGTGCGCGCGCACACACACACACACACATACACACACACACAAACACACACACACACACACACACACACACACACACTTCAGCCTGAGACATTCTCATACACACCTATTCTGTCACAAGACCACTCCTTCATAACGAGCTCTTTCTCTGTAATGTCCTGGCATAAACACAAATACACACACACACACACACACACACACACACACACACACACACACACACACACACACACACACCTGC
>JAVDPK010013811.1:0-17882 GCA_034780415.1 Cichlasoma orientale
TGTGTGTGTGTGTGTGTGTGTGTGTGTGTGTGTGTGTGTGTGTGTGTGTGTGTGTGTGTGTGTGTGTGTGTGCGTGGTGGTCAAACAAGTCAGATGAGTCAGGTTTTGCCTCTCTGACCTCTGGAATGTAAACAACAAACCTTGTGAGCTTTTAAGTCAGCGTTTTGTTTATGTTTCATAGTTTTTCAGGGTTTGCGAATACATCCTTCCACCCCTGCAGGACTCATTTATATTTCACCTCCTCCTGTATCCTGCTCATTAGCCCTGCGCTGATGTTGTTCTCCTGGAGGCTCAGATGCCTCAGTGGAAACTGCGTCCTGCAGAGCAGAGCCCCCATGATGTCATTTCCTCCCACATCACTGATGCAGTTCTTGTCTAAATCCACCTGCTGCAGACTCGTGTTCTCTTTCAGCATGTCAGCCAGCAGCCTGACCCCGGGGTCGCCCAAGTTATTTTCGTCTAGGATGATCTGAGTCAGTGAGCTGTTTCCTTTTAAGCTGTCAAAAAGTTCCTTCCACGCTGCCAGATCGGCACCGCTGGTCTGCGCCAGCCCTAAGTACTGAAGATACGAGTGGGATCTCATATATGATGCTAACACCTTCACGCCGTCGCCGCTCAAACCGTTCCCCCCAATATCCAGCTCTGAAAGTGTAAAAGCCCTGAAAGAGCTCCACCCAGAGGGCAGCTGCAGTAGCATATCCTGCTCTGATGGGGAAACCATCGCCTGCTGGATGGCGGCAGCAGCTCTTGCTGTTTGTTCCTGCAGCTCAGCTATTCCGTTCAACAGGGTCAGCACTCCATGGTCACGCAGTTTGTTCCCAAACAAGCTGTAGAAGGAGAAAATAGAGGTTACTGTGGAGATTTATTTTCAAGCCTCCATGAGCCACTCACTTCAAAATAGGCTGTGTGCACCCTGATATTAGGTTTTCTCTTATGTGGCATCTAAGTTCAGGCAGAAAGCATTTTTTTTTCACACTGAATGACACTGTGTGACACAACACGAGGTTTTTTTGTATATTTTTGTTTTGCAGCTTCAGTGCCGCAGACTCTGTGGAGCATTGCTGAATGCTTTGATAATTTGTTGCGCCTTTCCTGCTGACAGTTTGATGTATTCGGAATGTTAAATGCAGATTTAAGGATTTTGAACAACTGCACAGCCGAACCGGTCTCAGTCCAGTCATTTATTTTGGGGGCATTAAATTGCAGTTAGGTCAATTATTTGAACTTTATCTTTGTACTCACCACAGTGGATTTTAAATCGAACAACATTTGATTAAAGTGCAGACTTTCAGCTTCAGATGAAGAGCTTTAACAAAAGCACTTTTGTACATATTCCCTCATTTTCAGTAATTTTACATGAAAATGAAAATCTTTTTCATTTCTGTTACTGAAAGCTGGAAAACACAGACATGACCAAAATGCTCTACCCGGCCTTTAATGCAGCTGCTTTCAGTTGCTGCTTGTTTGTGGGTGTCTCTGCCTTCAGTAACTGAAAAGGATGCTCTGCTGGGCTGAAATCAGGTGACTGATTTGGCCATTGAAGAATATCTAATATTCCTTTGCCTTGAGAAACTCTTGGGTTGCTTTTGCAGTTCGCTTTGGGTCATTATTCATTTTCACTGTGAAGCACCATTCCTTCAGGTCTGCAGGATTTGGCTGCGTCTGAGCGGAGAGAATAGCCCCGCACACTTCAGAACTCATCCTTGCGCTTCAATCAGCAGTCACATCACGAATAAACACTAGTGACCCGGTTCCACTGGCAGCCATACATACACATGTCATTACACTGCTTCTCATACATAGTGTGGTATGCTTTGGCTTTCATATGTCCAAAGATTGGACCAGTGATTCCCAAAGTGTGGGCCGGGGCCCCCTGGTGGGCCGTGAAGGTACTGCAGGTGGTCCGCAGTGATAATAGAAATTCAGTTTGAAATTATTTACTGCAGTATGTGCAGTTACATATTTATATAAATGTATTTAAAAATTGAATCAAAAATGATAATAGGAGGTGGTTAGTCTGTGATATTACTCATTACTCTGACCTGAATTTACTGCTCTTGTATTGAAGTTTGTTTCTTTTCTTCTTTTTTTTTTTCCAAAAAAGTGATATTCAGATGTTTTCAGATGGTGACATGTTTTCTGAATTCTAATGTTATTCTCTCTCACATTTTGATGCGGCACGGCTCAGTGGAGCGTAGGACTTACTGCAGGCCTTTGACCTGGGGCTTCACTCTGAGAACGTCCAGCAGTATGTGAGCACCGTAGGGGCCAATGAGGTTGAGGTTGAGGTTGAGTAGTGTGACTTGAGACAGGCTGCTCTTCAGTGCCCCCGCCAGGCTCAACAGAAGGTCATCTGTGAGGTCCGTGTTCCTCAGAACCAGCTGCTCCACCTCATCAGACATGCTCAGCACTGTCATCATGGCGTGAATCTACGTTTACAGACCGGGAGAAAGAAAGTCCCTCTAAAATTACAGTAAACCACTGGCAGTTAAAGGTGCCAGCATGAAGCAGTTATGATACAGCGTACCTGTGCTACCTCTGTGCACAGTGTATCTGTGCTGTGTAGAATATGCATTTTATATCTATGAATGTTCCGTTCTGTAATCCTGTTGTAAAATGATATCCAACACAAGAGCACAAAACAGCAAAGATATGATTCAAGTAAAACCACATTTATCACATTTAACTTCTACTTCACCTTAATCACAGGAGAGCAAGCCGTCATAAAAATGCAGAAATCACATTTCACAGCGCAGAGAAAATTGTTTTCTCCTTCGTACGGGAACGCGCCCCAGCCCCGAGGAGAATCTTTTCAACATTAAGCATCACCGTGTGTGTGTCGTCGCGCGGGGTGTGGGGGAGACAGGTGCTGGAGGTTTTCTAAACACAGACGAGATGAGAGTGCGGAGACATATGGTCTGGCTGTCGGCCACGTCCACTCTGCCATTTCGCTAGACCTTGAGGAATTTTTCAGGCGCTGTTGGAAGCTTTTTCATCATGATCGGTATGACCGAGTGAAATGCCTGCCCGCCCTGGATAGAACTCAGTGACCATTTGTACAACTGTTCTTTGTATTAAAAGCTCAAACAATGGAATAAATCCTTCAGAGCAGGCTGAATTTATCAGAAGTGAATCAAGAAGTAACTTTTTATCTGCCAGTTAAATGTTACATAACTAAAACATATCGCCGCTTTTCTGTTATTGGAGAAGATTTTATATGCGGAGGTCTAAGGTGAAGTTATAAAACTAATTCATCAAACTGACACTGAATATGCATTCAAATCTGCACCGCCTTACTCTATTTACATATATTTTCTATGGTGATGCTGTGGAGAAACTAGCAGGCCAGTCATTACAAAAGTATGAATCAGCAGTCAAAGGAAAACTGGTGGCGCGCGGTAAAAGCTTGTTTCTCTCTGTGTAAACGCCACATTATTTAATGAATAGCTGCAGCAGGCTAATGTAATGTGGAATAACCTGAAGAAGCTTAAAGCTGGTTGAGAAGTAGGACAAAGGGACGTGTGTTGTATTAAAAGGCGAATAGTTTTGCTGTTATTTGGCAGATACATTTCCTGCGCCGACACAAACACAGAATGCAGGTATCTGCTTGATTCGAGGCTTCTGCCAGCGATTTAATGCCAGGAACGCTTCTGGCAAAAACACAGATTCGCCACAGTAATTTGTGTTATACACACACCTGTGCCTGCAGGTCTTGCTCTCTAACAGACTCTTCCTTGCCAGCATTCTGATTAGCCTTGTCCTCTTCCTCCTCTGGCTTTCCATCATGCTGCAGAGTGGTGTCGCTTTCTGCACTGAGCTCCACATCTGAGCCTCGAGCTTTGGGGCACGATGACAGCGTCTTCTGCAGCCGGCACCTCTCCAGGACTTGGCACACAGAAAGAAAATTAAACAACTCAGGTGCAATAAAACCAGCGCTCCTGAAGCCAGGAGCACGCGGTGACGCTGCTATCCACGGCTAATTTGAAAATGGGGGAAAAAATAAAATCTAAAATTCAGTTTGTGCCTTTGCTTGAGCAATAAAGAAAGTAGATCAGCTAAAATGTATGCACGCGGGCACGTGCGCATCTGCATAACCTCTCCCGCACGTCATCCGTCTTCCTTTAAGCAGACATTTCTCAATGCATCACTTTCTTGCAAATTCAACCTTTTTCTGCTTAAGTGTATTATGTAAATCGGTTACAGCACTCCAGGGGGATTCCACTTTGGTTTTACTGCGCTGTGGTTTCTTTACTCACTGTTTGCCTTGAACCAGTGATGTTTGCTTGGGCCCTGCTTCAACGCAGCGCTCATTTCCACACATTCTTCATAGAAGTCCTTCAGCTTTTCCCCGTCTCTGTTTTTCCCATTTGATCCAAGGCCGTTCTGTTTCTCTCTGTTCTGCTTAGTCAGTGCTTCCTCGTCCTGCAATGAATCTTTAAAGAGAAACATTCTTGTTATTTCCCTTTTTTTTTTTACTCCGCAAAGAGTATTAAATGGTAATACCCCTCGCAGAAGGCTTGAAGGTCATCTGTATCTCCACTTGAAAGGCCGGAAGATCTTATTCTCCTCTCTTTTTTCCGTCTTGTCTTACAGGAATGAAACTAACTAATGAGAAAATTTGCTTACCGGGAAATGCGCTTGTCTTGTGTGATGGCGCCGGCTCCGTGCGCAGTGTTGTGACAGGGCTCGTTGCTCTGTCCCGCTCTTGTCTGGAAGATGACACCTTGTCTTCAAATTTTTCTGTCACCGATGACCTCTCCGAGCCCTTGCCGTCTTTTCTCTCTTCCCCTCTGTCATTTCCAACTGTCTTGCCTTTGCTCTCCTTCTGATTAGTTTGACCTTTGCGTCGTTTCTTCTTGGAGGTTTCTTTAATTCCAGCTGCAGGGAGGTCTTCGCTGTCTGTTGATCCTCTGCTGCCCTCCTTGATGTGTTTTCTTCTCCTCCTCACTGATTTCTTCACAGGTCTGGCTGGGATAAATAGAGGGGATGATGGACATGACTCAGTGGTGCCTGCTTTGGAAACATTAGAGACAAAATAAGAGAGAAAAAATGCTCTGTGAGACAGTTTGTCTTTAAACTAGTTCATCGAAATCAAGGACTGGGCCTGATATCAAAACATGTTGATGAAAAGCTTTAGGAAGTGATGGAAAATTGAGACCCTCATTTCCAGGCTTTGTACCATTGCCAGTGTTCTGCTCTACAGGAAGCTTTAAGTTCTCCTTTGTGCCGTTGTTCAGCTGCTGGCTGGAGCCGTGTATATTTCGGAGACTTGTGCATCTGAAAAGGATGAAAACGTGCTTTCATTATATTTATTGTACCAACAGCATCCCCTGATCTTATAAAATAGGCATCCTTTGTACAGTAATCTGACCTGTAGCAGGGCATCCCACCAGCCAGCCAGGTCAGTCTGAAGCTGCTCTTCCTGCCCTGCTGGAAGCCGGGAGTGTAGCGGTACTCACAGCAGGAGCTGGTCCTGGTCACCATGATGCCGTTCACATAGAAGGAGGCACTGAACGGGTAACCTCTGTGTCTCTGAGACAAAAACTGGAACTGCTCTGAAGGACACAAGCAGGACAGACAGACTGAAGATGATCGTGTTTGATCTGTTTCATAGGCAGTCTTATTTGGCCTGTGTTGCTGCAGGGCAGCACATTTGGGAATGGGTTCTTATGCTTTTGGCTCGTGGGCCACAACAATACGGCCAGGTGTTCTGCATTTCCTGCCATCTCTTGCATGGCGCAGGAAACTCCTGCAACGCAGACACACACACACACATACACAGACACACACGCAGCAAATCCCACCAAAAGGCCTGAGGCCAGCACTTGTCATACTTGATAGCATCACAGATCGCATTTAGAGATGGAAATCACTTTTATGATTTGAATTTAATTTACTTTATCTTTACTTATTGTCAGGATGTTGTGATGCTTGGCTCTACTTCCATCTTGAGTTTAAAAGTGGGTTCAATTTGTTGCTGGCTGAATTCAAAACTGGGCCTAAAACATACAAATTATAGAGTCACAGGGGTAGTTAACCTCTTCTTCCTCTGGCCTGCAGGGCTGTTTATCACTCTGAATTGTTTTGGATTGAGTTGCTCAGTTTTGGGTGATACTGGCTGTAGAGATCCAGTGTCAGACTCATGTTAGATGTCTTGGAACCAGACAGAACTCAACTTGTGGTGCTCAAAGGGCCAGAAAATATACCCATATATAATTTACCCGAGCCTCGCTGCGAGCAGTTTGGTGCAGGAGCTCTTTTCTCTCCTCGGTCTGCATCCCTCAACCAAACCAAAGGAAGCATGAGGCTAGCTGACATTACAGCTCAGACACCAGAGCCAACACAAGCTCACGGAGGACACCATCAGTGTTAACTGTGTTGCGCACGAGCTTTTTGTCGGGGCTAGACCGGAGGCTTCTCTCAGCTCAGTGGGATTGGCAGATGTAGTTCAGCGGAAAGAAAATAGTTCTCTACAGGCTACATCTCCAACACTGAGCGCCTCACACCGAAACAATAGATGGATGAAGGCACCACGGGTCGAAGGACAACACGGTTATTTGATTTTAGGCTGAACCTCCACCCGCATCACATCACATCCAGGGCACTTCTGTGTGTACTTCTTTTCCTTTTTTTAAATATTCAGTAAGCCTTTAGTCATGAATCTGCATATTGTATTTCACTCTTAAGCTGATGGTGGTTATTTCAGTCACCGTCACAGAGAGCGCCGTTGCTTACGGCTGTTCAGTGTGTGAAAATGACACTTCACAAGTGTCGGCTTCAGAGTTTAGTGCTCGTCTATCCTCACAGATGGAATTGCATGTTTCTATTAACCCAAACCAAGGGTGATCTTCCCTTCTTATATTGCTCAATATGAGGAGGTGTCTATTTGTTTGTTTGTTCTTGTTTTTTGGAAATAGGGAAACTTGCCAATGTTTCCCAAGGGGGGGAAAAAACAAAGATATACACAAGCTGTTGTTTTTGTTTTCTTTTTTCTTTTTGCAGCTCCCAGTTTAAAAATAGTAACATTAACTTAAAAAGGAACCTTTTAAGGTGCAATCAAGAGACGATACTCAAAACAGGACTCAAAACATTTCAGCTATTGATTGGTCTCAAAATATCTTAAAAAAAAACAAAACAAAACGGGCACGTCAGACAATCCAAAAAAGACATCCGTTTCATTTTCTTCTGTTTGTTCAGCTCAGTGTGGGTGGGAGCCGGGGGGCCATCCCGGCCAGAGGCAGAGTGCACCCCGGACACGTTGGCAGCCTGTCGCAGGGCTAGCATATAAAGACAGACAACCCTTCACTCTCGCAGTCACAGCTATGAATCACTAATTAAACATGTCTGTCTTTGGACTGTGGGAGGAAGCTGCAGTGCCTGAACAGAACCCATATAAGCAAAGGCAGAACATGCAAACGCCACACAGATAGGCCCCAGCCTGGATTTAAACCCAGGACTTTATTGCTGTGCAGCAATGGTGCACCCCCCCCCCCCCCCCTCTTGGAACACAATGCTCGCTGTGTGCAGTGATCACTGCGGTACTCTTTCCATCAAAATCACATCTCACTATAGGATATTGTGCAGTATGTATAGTGCAATAATGACATCTCATGAACTTTGTGGGATCCTATAGGCTGTTCGGCGTGTGCGTCTGTGTATTGTCTCCTCCTTTGTTTTATTCCTATTGAGGATTTTGTAAACACATGCAGTCTGAAGCAGAAATCCATAACCTCTTTCTTGCCTGACATTGAGATTCCTTCCCTGGAGTGATGGTTGTACAGTGTATATCAACATGTACTGACTGCAAAGATGAAATAACTTGTCTTGTCTATTGACTTTTTTATGTGATGGCAGTGCATCGGGTCACACATCAGATTTTTATGGGTGTTTGGCTGAAATTCTGCCTCAGGGCAATGTTCTCATCGCCCTCATTAAAATGTTGTTTTGATGAGTGATTAAACTTGTGGCAGTGAGTGCTTTAACACCCGTTCGGCTCTGTTAATGTCAGATAGCACCTTCAAACCTCATTATATAGAAAAGCAAAAGCAGAATTCCTTAATCTTTGATAGCCACTCAAATAATACGGTTTCAACTTCAGCTCCTACCTCCTGGAGTTACAAGGCCTTTGAAGACACAAATATTCTCTCCTCCGCTTACTTGCTGGAGTACTTTCAGTTCATCCTGAGCTGGCCCGAGCCCTGAATTCCAATGCCGTCGTCCGAGATAGGTCATTGTCACAGTGACGTTTGATTTCTTTGCCTCTTTTTGTGCCTTAAGGCTGCTCTGATAAGAAGAGGGGCAGATGGCGCACAGCGTGAGAAGAAGGGTTTACAGCGTGCTTTAATTCATGTTTATTCAGAGTAAAGTATCAGCTTACCTGTTTTGTAGGCTGGCCTGTTCTCTGAGAAGTCACTGAGGAGAAAGATCCTCTGCGTTTGTCATACAGGTAAGGGCAGGACTGGCTCAGACTCCCTCTAATTGAGTTCAGACTCGACGCCTTTGCCGCGATGGCCGGGAGGTAAACATCACCTTTCCCAGGTCTGCTGGAACAGGCTGCTGGCTCATTCAGCTGCACGAGGTACATTTCAAAGAAGAACTTAAAAAATACTTAACTTTTATCGTTGCTCATAAATATTATATTCAAGCGATATGGTTTAGAGGTATGCTACAGAAACTGATACATTACTTGTACTGGTAACCTCAGAGACCTAAGGCTGCAAGAATTTAATACAGTGGCTGTTGTATATCTTCTATATCTCCCTCTCCCAGTCTGTTTGTATTACAGTTATTACCACCTATGATAGTGTAGCTGGCAGTGTTTTCACCCTGGGTGTGCGTGTGTGTGTGTGTGTGTGTGTGTGTGTGTCTCTGTTTCTGGTAAAATATGGTCCTGGAGACACCTGCTGGAACTACCTATTGTCATGCAACTGGATGGATGGATGGATGGATGGATGGATGAGATTAAAATCAAAGATGAGTTTGAAGACAGGTATGGTCTGACTAATGCGTACACATGTAATAATATAATAATAGCATCTTAATGGCCACTATAAGCCCATTAAAATGTCTAACAGAGTTACACCTCTGGGGCTCATGGACCACAAAGACAGCATGGTGGCATAATAGTCCACACGGCCATTGAACAACAAGAGCTCGACCCTTCTGTTTGTACGATCTGGTCTCTGGTCTGTTTGTACGATCTGGTGGATGGTGCCATCTGACTGATGTACCTTGACCTTGGAGTTAACCTCTAATCTCTTTGGAAGCTGTTCTGGGCTCTTTGGTTACCATTCGTATTATCGTTGCTTCAGTCTGGCCATGTCCAGGGAGGTTGGCTGCAGTCCTGCCAACCTTAAACTTCTGAATAACACGTGCAGCTGCAGTCACAGGACCATCAAGCTGCTCGGAGATGGTCTTGTAGCCTTTACCTTTAACATGCTTGTTAATAATTGTCTTTACCAAACAGCACAGTGATGCCTTTTCACCCTTTAAACGGGCAGACTGACTGATTACAAGTTATAAGACACGTGTGACGCTACTTACAGGACACACCTTAGTTTAACACATCTTTTTTAGGGGTGCCATCACTTTTGTCCAGGCCAGTTTCATCAGTTTGTTTTTTAAAATAATTCTGCTGAACCACAGTTCAAAGACAATGTGTGATTTTTATGAGTTAATTTTTGATAAATTTTTTATTTATTAACACTTTTGTCAGTTTCAAGTTATTTCAGTGACAACAGGAGGTTAGTAACAACAATTTTGTCCACGTCTGTGCGCTCACACTCACCAGTCACTTTACTGGGTACGTGTGTTCAGTTGCTTGTTAATGCAAATACCTAATAAACCACAGGGCAGCAACTCCCTGCATTTAGACATGATCAAGATGGCTGCTGAAGTTCAAACTGAGCATCAGAACGCTGAAGAAAAGTGGCTTAAGTGGCACTGAACATGGCACGGTTGTTGGAAAATGGTCCAAAAAAGGGAAATATATCAAGTGTGCAGCAGTTCTCTGGGCGAAAATGTGTTGCTGATGCCGGAGGTCAGAGGAGAATAACCAGCCTGCTTTGAGCTGAAAAGAAGGCAACAATATCTCAAATAACCACTTGTTGCAACCTGAACCGTGTTCAGAGAAGAGCATCTCTGAGAGAACCACGCTGGGTGCCACTCCTGTCACCGAGAGCTGGAAATTAAGGCTACAGTTTGCACAGGTTCACCTGGAAAACCTTTGCCTGGTGGGATGAATTTTGATTTCTACTGTGACATTCAGATGGGAGGGTCAAAAGTTGGTGTAAACAACATGAAAGCATGGATCTATCTGGCCTCGTATCAACACCTCAGACTGGTGCTGGTGTAATGGTGCGGGGGATATTTTCTCGGCACACTTCGGGCACTTTGGCACCAACTGAGCATCATTTAAATGCCACCGCCTGGTTTCGCGCTGGTTTCTAAAAATGAGTTCACAATGTCCTGCACAGTCGCCAGATCTCGATCCAATAGAGCACCTTCAGGATGTGGTGGAATGCAGAGTTGCATCATGGATGTGCAGCCAACTGTGGGTCAATATGGAGCAAAATCTCTCCAAAATGTTTCCAGCACCTTGTTGAATCTATGCCACGAAAACATTAAGGCAGTTCTGAAGGCAAAGGAGAATAACAATACTAATATTGCCAAACTCTGGGTAATAAAGTGGCTGGTGAGTACCCTCAGTCACATTGTATGCATATTTGAGTTGTTTTATCCTCATTTATATTCGCACTCGATAAATAAACTTTGAAACTGGAAAGCTTGAGAGCGTACCTGCTCATAAATCTTAATTAAAATGCAAAATTATATATTGGGTTCCTGTATTTTAAATGCCACATGTGGGGAAAACAACTCATTACTAATTTTATAATAGCGGCACGCTGCTCGGGATTTTGCTGACCTTGTATATCTCCACGGTGTCTGGATTCTCAAGCAGGAGGAGTCTGCTCTTTGCTCTGATCAGACTGGCAATGGAATGGATCATTTTAGCATCTCTAGGCTGAGCTGGGATCTGTTTTTTTTTTAAAAAAACAAAGAAACATTGAGTAAAGTGGACCGTAATGTTCAGCACTGTCAGATATGGATCAGAAACATGCTAATGGAGGCTCTTACAGGCGTGTCTCTCCCTCCACCGTGAACTCCCCTGTAAAGGAGACCCTGAAGGAGGGTCTCGCTGTTCCGTCTGATTCTTCTCATTGACTCCTTCTCATGTGACCCCATTCTTGGCTCTTCAGCACAAGCACAAACAGCAGTACATGGTTCTGAACATACACGGTCAATAAAGGTTTTCTTCCACCCCTCAGATACAAGGTGAAGTAATGAGTAAGTAGGTAATAACGAGGTGAAGGAAACAATAACCATTCTACAATTAGGTTATTTATAATGATGCTTTTATATTTATAATCACCAGGATGTAATCATTAGGACACAAATCAGACATCAGCAATTGAAGTGCTCTATTATTTTCCGAGTAGGATGTATATTATAATTTAGTCAGGAGGGGTTTATATAAGGTCCTCGGGTGAAAATGTATGGGGACCTTCTCTTTTCATTTGAGTTCTAAGGTCACTGCGATCCTGCAGGTCTGTGAACAAACTGATGCAGCCTTTCCTGGAAGTCTATTTCCCATTTTAGCATCTAATGTGTTTTCAAAAATGGAACGGAGGGAAATATAAAGTTAAGATGACACATTTTAAGACTTTCTCCTATTCGCTAACAAGCCTTCTTTGTTTCCTGTGCAGCCTGCCAATGAATTTCAGTATCTGTAATCTAATCGCCTCATCCGCAGCCACGCCATCTACTGTGCTGAGTGCTTCTGGGAGAGGAGGCAGCAGGCACGGAGTCATCCCTCCTGAGATTAGTAGCCTGTGTATGCATGGATGCACCTCGGCCTCCAAGGCTAAAAAATAGGTCTAAAGAAGTGTTTCTTTTTGGCAATCTGGCTTATTGTCTAAAGGGCCGTCCTTAATGTCCCATAAATTTCATTTTAAGCCTTTAATGTAGTTAGATTTGCAATCTTCAGTGGCTGGAAAAGGAGGGGAAAAAAACACACATATGCAAACAGGAAGCTGTGAATGGATAATTGACAGTGTGATGTAGCATCTGCAGATGGTTAACTCACATGCTAAATCTAATCTGTAGTTCTGAGGCCATTCAATAATCCTAAAACTGTTAGAAGCAACTAAAAGAAACAAAAACTTACTGAGAAATGCACCACCACTAATAAAACGTCTACATTTACGATTTTACTAGTGCAAAACATAAGCAAACTAACAATATATAAATGTATATGTAGCGTTTTTAGTTGGACATTGTGGAGCTGCAATGCTTTTATCAAATTTTACATTTACTGCAAAATGTATTGGAGTAAACTGTAAACATTACGTAAACATTTGTAATGTAAGTAAATTTTGTTGTTTAACGCCTACATTTACGTTTATCTACATTTCTTATTGTTGGTTTAATAAATATTTCACGTACTATTAATTATTCAGCTACCTACATTAGTAAAAAAAATTATTATTAATAATAATAATACAATTTGCTACGTATAAATAAAATAAAATAGACTCATAAAGTTCCTTCCTATTCTCCCTCATTGCTTATTTGAAACTATGATGGCAGCAAGTTCTTGGCTACATGTGTCCCACCCAAACAGCATCTCGCGAACAAACCCGGTTTGGATCCAGTAAATACTTGTACTCAATGAAGTTTCCTTATTACGAGGAGTTTAAAATCTTTCTTTTTTCCTCACTCATCAATTTTCTATTAAACCCAGACAGGGCTGAGATCTTACCTGTTGTCTTGTCCAGGTATGGAGCCGAATGCGTCTGTACACCTGGTGATGTGATACGTCCGCAGCTGCTGATCTCCTGTTCTCTGCTCTCTGTTCACAAAGCCAGCCGGTGACACCTGAGCAGCCGACGGCTTTGACACCGGGTCCCCGTCAGCTGACATTGGTTCTTCATACATCATTAATTGTCTCTGACCTTTGCTTTTCGCTTTGACTGCGTGTGCTGTCGTTGATGTATTTTTTATTAACTTATGATAAAGCATCTAATCCAGTAGTGCTGGGAAGAATGGGTAGCCCCTTAAGCCTTGGGATATATATTTTTTAATTACCAAAGAAGAAACTGCAACATCTGCAACATTTTGTACAAACTGTAAAACTACAGTGAACAATTTTGGCCTCTGTGGAAAAGTGACACTTTAATAATTCTCCTGTATTTATCACCAAAAAAACAAAACAAAACTGGAGGTTGAACACAGCGTTCTAACTGTGAATCACTGTAACCACTTTCATTAAATCTGTTCTGCAATTTTTAAACATATTTATATATATGCAAAAATAAATGAAGAGCAACAAATGGCCCATCAGTTTTAGTCAGAGTAAATCTAGGTGATCTCCTCATTACTGTCAGGGTCTACTGACTGAGTAGAGTTCCGTCAGGGAAATTAAAGACAGCAACTTTAAATACAGGGAGCGGTGATGAGGAGGAAACACCTGGGAACACAGCTGAGACTCATCGAGGAAACCAGACAAGGGAAGTAAAATTAAACACAGCGCTACCAAAATAAAACAGGAAGTAACTAAAACTGAATCACTGACAGACGAAGACTTGACAAGAAGGCACGAGAACTCAGGGCGAGCATGACGAGCGAAACGAGGAACCGAACCCTGATAACTTAAACTGAAGAGGCCTGAAAATAAAAATACTAAAGACCAAAGGATTAAACACTAAGGAATAATAAATATGATGGAACCAAAAAGTGGAACTAATACCTCAGACATGAATTCAGAAGGTACAAACAGGAATGCGGGTCAGCGACCCAGGATCGATTACGTGTTCTGCACCTTTGACAAATGGTGGCACTTGTGTTTTTTGCCGGATCCACTTTGGTTCTTGTACAGAGACCTGCAGGGTGGAAGGGGTACAATGATTGTTGCAGCAGCTTTGACTGAAATAGGATTCAATCACACTTCTCAGTAACCTTTTTGAAGACTGATGCCAGAATTTTCTGTACTTATACTTAAAAAAAAAATAACAGCAAAGAAAGAGAAAGTAAAACTAAAACGCAAGCATATCTCAAAACACTTATTCTGGAGCTCATATCCATATCACACAGTTCATTAGCAGCTGCACCGTTTTCCATGGAGAGGCGTGTAAGCATCACTCAGTCTCAACATTTAAGCAGAAATGGTTACAATTTAAAAAGGTAATACTATATTGCTGCACTCAGAAAGAAAAGGTCATTGTTCAGATATTACTTCAATTATTTTGAAATCTGTCTTTAAAAATGTGAAGGTGCCCGTTTGTACACTGCAGTAGTCATTTTCCCCATGAAAACCCTTTTTCAGTGAAAGTGTTCAGTGCATAGATTTTATGCAAAACGCATTCATTCACAAAGTATTTATTACAGCTTCGTAAGCTCATATGAGGCTTTGTGTTAATCAGTCTTTGCAATAGGATGTCAGTTCTTTTTTGTTTTTGGTTCTAAAGATAAGGTTTCTGTAGCAACAGCTCAACTATGGGACATAAAAAGACAAACTCTGCAAGATGCTATTAGCCTCAAATTACCTTCAGATCATTTTTTGTGCGTTATTCCACTAAACCGAGAACTACAGGCTCTGTCCTCTAACCACTACAATGCATCAGAGTCAGGATGAAAGGGATCTTTAAGGGGTCGGTGTTGCCAAGAGGAATAATTACAGCAATTAAAAACTATTTCAGTGTTCAGGTTTGAGTATTTGACCCATGCTGGTCAATTAGTGCCATTTAAGTTATGAGTGTGAGCAGCTGGTTACCAAAAGCACTACCGAAACATGAACGAGGGTGCAAGCTGGTCGCACGTGTGACCGCCATCTATCCATGAATAGATACAGAGCACGATAAAAAATGTATTGAAATGTAAAAGTTTTGTCAGAGACCATCTACATGCATGTCTCCTTTCATCGGTTCACCAGAGACTGTAGGCATTCCCATCATACAGTGTTATTGTTACATAACAGTCATTTTCCTGCTGTTTGCCCATAAAGACCTGCTCATTCTCTCTTCATCTCTCCTCTGCGAGATGTCTGAATGGTTGCACTGTGCGCACGCCTCAGCTCTCTCAAAAAGCCTGATCTGCCAAGCGAACACCGGCTCCACACAGTTTCTTATGTGCCGTGGCACATTCAAAGGGCCCCTGGAGGCCAACAGGCTCAGTCTGCCTGCTGGATCCATTACATTCATAAACTGATAGGAGGTCTGAGCGTATTTGGCTTGGCAGTCCAGCATTTGCTTCCTGCCATGTTCACTGAAGCAATGTGTCAGTTTACTGTGGGTTCGCTGCACACCTCCGCCCTCCAGCATCCATGATGTGATGCATTATGTGAGCAGCGCTCTGCAGAGGGAGTAATTTGTCACTTTTTTTTTTTTTTTTCTGCTCAGCATCTTTTGAAAGTCAAGATTTGTGAAAGTCATCAGTGGTCAGCGTGGAAATATAAGTTGCTGTGGCGAATACTTTGAAGTGAGGCCAAACTGATTGTTGATGTTGGCGTTCAAAGCTGTGTTAGAGCCATACATCACTGCATTTTATAGACAGCTCATGTAATTTCCTGCTGTCAGGGGACAGGTTACATTACTCAATATTTATTCTGCCTCTCTTCATGAGAACCAAAGAAGCAGAATATATTTAATTTCCCCATATACTTCCTCTTGTATGTTTTGTGACTATATAGCTGCAGAATGGATACACTGGTGGACATTTTTTTACCTTAACTGCCCCTTCATTCTGCACTTTGCATGCACGGGATGGCCTTCGTGACTATGATCCACAACAAACTGAAGATCTGCTCTGATGAAGGCTGTGAGCCCATAAACAAGTGGAATGTGAGGATATTGTCTTTTTGCACTTTTTCTGAGTTTTGGGTTTAGCACTCTGCTAATGAACAAAGTTTGTCTTCATCCTCAGCTGCAGATCCGTGGCTGTGACAACCAAAGATCAGCTTCACACCAGTCATTTTTGCTTAAAGTTCCTAATGCATATTCTTGCTACTTTTTGTAGTTAGCTGGGCTTTCCCACAATATTTCCAGGTACACCCCTGATTGGAAATGACTTGCCTAAAGGCCTAAAGGCTAGGAAAGTAAGACTGTGACCAGAAAGACGTGGTTCATTCTCCAGAACAGCAGGACGTGTTGGGTTAGTAAGTGAAGGAGCAGTGTTTCTCTGCCTCATTACCACCACTGAGGTGCCTTTCAGCTTTAGGTCCCGGTGGAGTGAGTGGATCTGCTCAGCGGCCAGTAGTTTCACTGGGCAGCTTCCAAGTGTGAATGTGTGTATCTGTGTATGAACTGACCTTTCCTGAAAAAGAAAGCACTGCACTCAGTAACGCTGCAAAAGATTTTTTTACCCCGCTTGGTTCCAGAAGTCAAACCGACCCAGCGGCCTCACAGATTAGTCTCTCAAATCAGAGGGGCGCACGTGTCTGAAAATATGGCTCGGAGAGTTTCATCAGCCTCATGTAGAGTAGATTTACTGATGTGGTAACTTAGATGAACACCTGCCCTCACCTTTGCTCTCAGTGATATCGGGAAATGCTGCATGAAACATGTCTGCACTTTTAATCAACATTCCTCTTTCCATTTACTAACATTTAAAATAAACAAATAAATATAAACATAAAACAGACCAAAATACCAATGCAAAATAAATAACATATCCATATCTAGTAAAAGCTAATGACACACCTCATCTGGCAGTCAGACGTCTTAACGACACTTCCCTCCTCGGGTCATTGAGGTTGCCAGATGGAAAGTTAGTCAGGAGGAAACCGATTTGGGTCGAGAAGTGAAAGAGCAGCATTTGTGGTGGAGGTTTTTTTTTGTGTGTGTGTGTGTGTTTTTAAATTCAGAACTTGATCATATTTTCTTATTTTTTATAACATATATCATTTTTAATTAACTTGATCAACAAAAACCTGGAATATTCTGGCGTGTAGCTGCAGGCTGCTTAATTTGGAAATGTTTAAGTTTGACAGTTTAATCTCAAAAGCCGGGGGCATGTGGTGTTTATGCACACAGTTTATTTTGTGATGCTCATTAAAATGCATGCACAGCTCTTTAAATCAGACTTATATGGAGGCTGCGGTGTCTTCAGTCAGTGCTGGCTGGCTCAAATTTTATGCACAAAACAATAACAAACCTTCCTTTGTTCATTTGTCTTGATTTTCTATTGATATGCATTCCTTTTTAATGAAGAACACATTGCAGCAGGAGACTTCCAACAGCCTTTGTTATTAATCATAATTAACAAGCTTCTCAATAATTGTTTACGGGGAAACTTTGGTTCATTCATCTTAATGTCTCGTGTTTATGTTATGAGAGCGTATTTCCATGTGATCTTAAATGCACTGACAGAGCAGAGCCAAGTCACTGATCGCCATCAGGAACGAACATCAGCTGCCGCGATGTCACGTCAGTGTTTCACCACTTGAGGGTGCAAGAAGACCACATGACTCCCACTGTGTTGTTATTGAATACAGGGGAAAAAAGTGGACTGGCAGCCCTGCCCGAGACTCTCTCCGTGGTCTGTTGTTCCTCTGTGGCTAATTATCTCCTCCTTCTGAACTGCTGCGTCATCTGTTCCTGCTGTCAGAAAAAACGAAGTTAAGGGCGATTATTGTGTCCCCTTCTTCTCACAGCTTCCACAAAACGCTGGAGTCCGCTGCTGTCGCCAGGCAGTCTGAGTTGAAACGGTTTGCTGTCTGGTTGCAATCCTGCATCAAATTTCATTTGATGGTTAACCTTCCTAAAGTGTTAGGGTCAGTTCCGACCCGTTTTGAGGTTTTAAATGCATGAAAAGTGCCTTTTAAATAT
>JAVDPK010013894.1:0-17878 GCA_034780415.1 Cichlasoma orientale
TACCACGCTGGAGTTCACTGAGCTCCTGAGAGCGACCCATTCTTTCACTGATGTTTGTAGAAGCAGTCTGCATGCCTAGGTGCTCGGTTTATACACCTGTGGCCATGGAAGTGGCCAAATACCTGAATTCAAAGATTTGAATGAGTGAGTGAATACTTTTGGCAATATAGTGTAAGTTATAAGTTGATTAGATCGCCCACTGCAGCATCTGTTTTTTTTTTCTTTTCTTCTTTGCATATTTAGGAGTTTATAACCTGTAAGATTTTTTTTTGTCAGAAATTTGTGACTTCTTTTCATATATTTATCAATTTAATCTCAAAGAATATTTTTCTTGTAATTTTGTAAACTAATTTTCAGATTTTTATGAAATATTAAACCTGTCCACAGGTTGGTCTTTTTTTTTTAATTAACCTACAATGGCCCTTAAATACCATCATAACACGCATCATATATGAAAGAATTGTATAATTTAAATATAAAGTACAGAACCTATTAAAAACCTGTTCTGATATGTATTGTAAACACTCCAGGTTTGTTTATCTAAGTTTAATTTTGCTCTCTGTCATTCTCTGTCAACATTATGTTACTTGACTTGTCTGCTGTAGGTGCTGTTTCTCTGTCATCATCGTGTTTCTGCATCACTGGAAATATAGAAGAGAAAGTGTGGGCAGCTGTTTAAAGTCTGCCTGAAAGAAACTGGGGTTTCATTAAATTTCCAGAGATCATGCATTTTGGCTTCACTGTGACAGAATCAATTAGCTGATCCCAGAGAAAGTGCTTCCGAACACATTTCAGTTTTTGGATTATCTCTGCATGGAGATGAGTGGAACCCGATGCTGCTGAAAACTCACATTTAAAACATGATGTCGACATTAAAGCAAAAAACAAACAAACAGTTGTGTATTTCCCTCCAGGCTGCCCCGCAGGTTTCTACGGCTCTCAGTGCGCCGAGGTGTGTCGCTGTCAGAATGGAGCTGACTGTGACCACATCACCGGACAGTGCTCCTGCAGGACGGGTTTCATAGGACAGAGCTGTGAGCTCAGTGAGTGTGTTTAGTGGTTCTTATGTGTGGACAGTTGCACATCCACCTGTTAGATTTTAAGATGTACTAACCTCCGTTCCTGTGTGCAGAGTGTCCTGCAGGGACATTTGGCTACGGCTGCCAGCAGCTGTGTGAATGTATGAACAATGCCACCTGTGACTACGTGACCGGAACCTGCTACTGCAGCATCGGCTTCAAAGGCATTCGTTGCGATCAGGGTGAGAACTAAAGGCTCTGTACGGAGAGAGGAAGATGGAGCTTGATCTGAACATTTTGTTAGCTTCCACCTGTTGGTTTCTTTAGATGTAGTTGAATAATAGAATACAAGGCAATAGTAGAACATCCACAAACAGACAGCTCTGCATTAGACTGCTCCTATAAGGTGAAAGTGCAAAGAGCTCGTGGATGGACTAACATTGACTACATGTTTTTAATTTTGAAATGAAGAGAATTTTCATTTCCAGTCAAGACATGCAAGTTGTTTTCTGATAAAATATTCTTTAAAACATTTCTTTAGTATATTTACTGGCTAACAGTCAAGGCCAAAGGCATTAAAAAAATCAGACTGTATTAAGAAAACTGAACAATTTTTTCAAACTCCAGCAGATCAACTGTATGTTTGGGTTTACAAATATATTATTAGTGGGCATACAGCTGCACACCCAAAGGTGTGTCTGCAGTAGTAATAGGATAAGATTTTGTTCCAGAGGGAGATTTGCCTTGGACACATGATGCCCCTGCTGTACAGTACTAGCATTGCGTTTGTTCAGACAGGTCACAGAGTCAGAGGTAATGACTTTGATATTTAAGCTGCTTCACCCTAAACAGAGTTGCACTGCAAGGCACTTTGCAACCCGCCTCCCTCCCAGCTTCTCTATTTCATGCTATTCATGTCATCTCTGATCTAACCAATCCCGTGTGCATATTGCCTTTTATGCCTGCTGTGTTCTATGAAAGGGTCTTTGCTCCTTTTGATTTCCATGTATGCTCATAGAAAGGCAGGGAAGTCCAAGAACAGAGCTACACTACCGAATATCGATTACTGCATATTGAATAGAAGCTATTTTCAACTTTGTCACAAAGGGTCGCCACAGCGGGTAGCTCTGCATGTTTGATTTGACAGGTTTTTATAATTTGTTTGGGGTTTTTTTGTTCCAGCTGTTTTAGCTAATTATAGGCCAATCTCCAACCTTCCTTTTCTCTCAAAGGTTTTTAAAAGAGTAGTTGTAAAACAGCTAACTGATCATCTGTAGAGGAACAGTTTATTTGAAGAGTTTCAGTTTCAGGATTCATCACAGCACAGAAACGGCATTAGTGAAGGTTACAAATGATCTTCTTACAGCCTCTGACAGTGGACTCATCTCTGTGCTTGTCCTGCTAGACCTCAGTGCAGCATTCAATACTTTAATATTTTAAATTGCAGAAATGTCTTAAAGTCATAAAGGCCTGGATGGCCCCTAATTACCTGCTTCTAAATTCAGATAAAATTGAAGTTAGTGTGCTCGGCCCTACAAACCTTAGAAACGTGGTGTCTAACCAGATGTTTACTCTGGCTGGCATTACCTTGGCTTCCCACAACACTCAGTCAATTCTGACCAGGATATGTCCTTCAGTGCACATATTAAACAAATATGTAGGACCGCATTCTTGCATTTGCGCAATATTGCTAAAATTAGAAACATCCTGTCTCAGAGTGATGCTGAAAAGCTAATTCATGCATTGATTACTTCTAGGCTGGACTATTGTAATTCATTACTATCAGGCCTCCTAAAAGCTCCCTGAAAAGCCTTCAGCTGATCCAAAATGCTGCAGCTAGAGTGCTGACAGGGACGAGAAAGAGAGAGCAGATTTCTCCCATATTGGCTTCTCTTCATTGGCTCCCTGTTAGATCTAGAATAGAATTTGAAATCCTTCTCCTCACATACAAGATCTTGATAAATCAGGCCCCATCTTATCTTAAAGACCTCGTAGTACCGTATCACCCCAGAGTTTTGTCTCTCTTCCCTCAGCCCCAGCCGGTCATGGCAAATGGCTGCCCCTCCCTGAGCATGGTTCTGCTGGAGGTTTCTTCCTGTTAAAAGGGAGTTGTGAACATATGTAAAAATTTCCTTTCTACTGTCACCAAGTGCTTGCTCATAGGGGGTCCTTTTGACTGTTGGAGTTTCTCTGTAATTATTGTAGGGTCTTTACCTTACAGTATAAGGTGCCTTAAAGCGAATGTTGTGATTTGACACTATATAAATAAGATTGAATTGGATTGAATACTTTGTACAGCTGCCTTTAGGACAATACAGTCCTACCAAGCATGAAGGAAACCAAAATACCCAAATACCCCGAATGTGTACCCCAAAGTGTATTAGATTTAAAGTCATGCAAGTTCCATGGTTAAGTCATGGTTTTCACTTTTTTGTTCTTCTTTTGATTTTATCTTTTTTTTTGTTTTTTGCATCTTTTGTAAGAGTGGGAGAAATTTCAACTCAACACTATTTGCACTGATGCAGCTCTGTATTGTCATGCCTCTATCCCTATCATTGATGGTCAGTTATGCATTTAGTGTGGTACTACTCTGGTCCAAGATCATGCTTCTTATTCAATTTCAGAATTAGATTGGGCACTTAACACAGTGTCCATGGCCTCCTTTTAGGGGATGCCACTATTGTTCTTTGCTGTGACTCCTTCTGTACATATTGATAATTGCTGCAACATTTTTACACTGATTTTTAATTGAAGGGATCTTCTTGCATCCTTCTGTCTTTGTAAAGTGAAATTGCTGGGCAGTAGTTTTCCATATGGGGTCCTTATGCAATCAACCAAAATGCTGCAGCTAGAGTACTGACAGAGACTAGAAAGAGAGAGCAGATTTCTCCCATATTGGCTCCTCTTCATTGGCTCCCTGTTAAATCCAGAATAGAATTTAAGTCTTTCTTCTCACATACAAGGTCTTGAATAATCAGGCCCTCACATTACCATATCACCCTAATAGAGCACTTTGCTCTCAGACTGCAGACTCAGTTGTGGTTTCTAGGATACTTAAAAGTAGAATGGGAGGCAGAGCCTTCAGCTTTCCGGCAGATGGCTTCCCCTCCCTGAGCCTGGTTCTGCCGGAGGTTCATTCCTGTTAAAGGGGAGTTTTTCCTTTGCACAGTTACCAAGTGTAACCAGATGACCCCCTATGAGCAAGCACATGGTAGACCAGTTAGTAATTCAACACCTTCAGCTTCGTGCTCAGCTCTCAGTTTACCTCCAAAGACCAGTACAAAAATTGCATCACTGCAAACACTAACCAATCCTGTCACTGTCACCCCACCTTTTCCCTTAACTGTTTGTCTTCTATTATCTGCCCACTGTAGCTGCAGCCACTTTTATCGTGGCAAAATACCAAAATAAGAGTCAACAGTAACAATAGATTCAGAGAAATTAGAGGAATTTTATTCTGAAACTCATTCAGGACTAATACCTGATTGCACTGTACAGGTGATGTGACTTTGTTAAGCATTAGAGTTCAGTCAGTTCAACGATCAGCAGTGTTACTTGTCCATGTTCTCCTCAGCGGCCCTGATGATGGAGGAACTGAACCCCTACACCAAGATCAGCCCAGCTTTGGCATCACAGCAGCAGTCGCCAGGTGCTGTCCTGGGCATCATCTTCCTGCTGCTGCTGATCATGGCCATGCTCGGTCTGGTGGTCTGGTTCCGCTATCGACAGAGAGAGAAAGGCAACCATGTGCCCAGTGTCACCTACACCCCCGCCCTGCACATCAACTCCACTGACTACTCCCTCTCAGGTATAATGTCCGTGGATGGTTTCCTCTTTTCATCTCAGTGTTTTCTCCTCTTCAAACAGATATTTCAAATTGTTTCTGTTCACTTGTTTGCTCTATTAAACATGTAAAAATAAACAGAAGTGTGCATGAGGACATGTAGAGCACAATATGTGAGAACGTGTTGATGTTGTGCTGGAACAGCAGGGCTGCAGTGCACAGGCCTGCTCTCTTCTACAGACACCTCTCCCAGTAGCAGCTCTTTAGGTGGCTGCTTCTCCAACCCCAGCTACCGCACCCTGGGGCCCTGCACCTACGCTACACACTATGCCAAGCCAGACAAGGGGAGCGCCGTCAAGGTGGGTCCAAAAACTTTTGCAAAAAAGTTTTGATTTAGGAAAGGTTTTACAGTTTATCTACAGACGGCTGGTAAATATTCTGTGGCGGTTACAAAAAACACATTAGTACCTCTTAATCTAAACTTAGCACAAAGAGTAAGGAAATTTGTGCTTGGTTGATTATTTCTTTGTTGTAACAATGTTTCTCTGCAATAAATCCATCGTTGGAAAGCCTGTTTATTTCCCCTTAAATGGAGCCATACTTGTGGGTTGAGAAGCAGAGTTGAGTAAATGGGTTGCGCCCATGAAAAACTTGCTAAATCTTCTCTGCCAATGCCAAACAGCATCTCAGTGCAGAGCGATATCAAGATTCTGCAACCAGCAGCAGCAATGCCACATCTCCACAGTCTGGCACTGAACTCGATCCTCCAAGATCACAATGCTCGCCCCCCACAGAGCGTGTTTTATCAGAGACTACCTCCAGAATTTGGGAGTGGAGAGGATGGGATGCATGCCTGCAGTCCTGACCTCAACCCCGTTGAACACTGTGGGATCAGCCATTAATTTTTCACTGGAATATGTTGTTCAGCACTAATGGTGCCTTTTGAGAACAGAAAAAGAAACTGAGTAGAAAAAAGGCCATTTGTTTTTTGTTGTTTTCCTCAGCACAGATAAAAGCCGCTTCTCTCCCTGTATTAACACCGCAGCCGTCTTTTTGTACCCTGCTACATCATCCTGTCAGTAAACACTTTAAGTGTTGTTTCAAGACAGTTTTTTGTGCAGTACATTCTTTGTGAACATCTTTTACTTGTTTGTGCACTTTGATGTGTCTCTGTGAAATTCCCAGATGAAGACAAAGAAGCGGCATAGGAACAGCGCTCCAGAGTGGGGGGCCTACTGCAATCTCAATAAGCTGGGTCAGTCTTTTCTGCGCCTCCTGCCTCGTTTTATAGCTCACTACTGTTCTCAGCCAGCTGCATTTCCACGTGTGGTGGAATCAGTCTTTTTATGACAGATGTAAAAGTTTATTGTTTTAAATGTAGACTCACTCAATTTGAGTTTTTGCCCAAATATCATCACTCTGTTAATGTTTGTGGGCACAGTAGTTGCTGGATTTAGTCATGTTCAGAAAATGATGATAGAAAATTGATTTCTACATAATATCATCAGGTTACTGTAAAAAACCTGATGATATTTTTTGAAATGCTAATGCTATGTGCATAGGTTTTGTCTTCTTTTTAAAAAGAATGTAATCTTTTGCAGATCTGTTGTTATTTAAGTTTTTAGTCTATCCTGAAAAACGAGGGTGTCTGTAGCCCGGCAGCTTTTTAAAAAGATGATTGTTAAACCCTCCTGTTGACCTTTGATTAGCTGATTGTTTCTCAAAAGACACAACAGTCAGCCATGAATACTGCAAAAAATATCAGACATATGATCTGGTGCTAAATTCTTGTTTTGAGAGCATCTAAAATTTGCAGAACTGTAGAAATGTCAAGCATGTAAACTATTTGTTCTTTAAACTAATCATATAAATCTCATCATATTTCTTTATACTTTAGTATTAATTGTCTTTCTGGTTGGTTTCTGTGCAGGTGTTTACTGCATTGATCGACCTTACAGCTATCACGTGGAGCCGCGCTACAGAGGTACTGTGTGTGATAGGCTGCTCTCGTCCCTCTGACTCCCCCAGCCAATCCACTTGCTCAAGCTGTTTTTTTAGCAAGCACCTGCCCGTCTCACATTTTAAACCCCAGCTTCTTGTGGCCTGCGTTGATCCATAGTTGCATGTTCCTCATAACACAAGATTGATTGATTGTGCAGATTTTACAGAGCAGTCCAGCATTAAATCATCTTTATATGCCACAGGTGGCAAAAGTACAGACAATCTTTACTTAAGTACAAATATTTATGTTAAAAAATACTCTGGTAAAAGTTGAAGTACTGATTGACTTTTTTACTCAAGTAAAAGTGAAAACACGCTCTGAAATGTACTCCAAGTAAGACAGTAACTCTTTGAAGGACATTTCTACCAGCTATTTTTGTGCAAAGCTAGCCGTCATGGGTTAACATGGGATTTGGAAAGTAGCACAGCGTGAGGAAAAGAATCACAAGTCACACTCATTTCTATTGAGAGCTGCAGCAGATTTTCTTTATGTGCAGGCTGTGATCAGCTGTGCTGCTGCTGCTGCTCTTTGTGGAGTTACACCACTGAATTCAACAAGATGTGAGCAGATGTTTCACAAGCCGTCTGATTCCACAGTGCGCTGTTTATACTGTATGTACTGTACTGTATACAGCTGGTATAAAGGTGGCATTCAGTGAATGAATCTAAGCATCAGCTTAAATTCAAGCTCTGCTACCCTTGATGTAACCTGTAAGTCTGACCATGAACACCACAGCTGCTGTGCACCAGTCCAACACAGAGCTTTACTCTAAATTCACCACAGTATAACAAACTGACCTGTTTTTCCTGCATTAAACTGCAGTATTTTCATGCAACCTTTGAATAACACAAAGTGACAAAGAATACCTCAGTTTGTTTTGTGGGACGTTTCACAAAAGCATCTGTCATTGTATGAAACACACATGTTTAACATGAGCGTCCACCACTGCAACAACATGAGGTGCAGTTTAAAAACAGCTTTAATTGGAAAGAACATCCTCACGAGTGATATATATTTCAATTACAACCTCACAGAGCTGCTAGCTTGGCTGCAGACTCTGATTTCATGTAGGTGGGGTAGGAGATGCAGTACCCAAGCTTGTACCCAAACGCTGTTACTTTACTACCACTTTCACTTTACTACCACTTTCCTCTTGATATTTTCCAACCTGTGCTCACGGATGTGTTTGTGTCTTTGCAGGATGAACCCAACTCCTCTTCTCTGTGTTTGTTCCCTCCCTGCTGGGGTCATCCTCCTCCTTTGACCCTCATCAGCCCCAAAACTCCCCCTTGGAAAAAAAATTCTCCTTCTCTATAACTGAATACTCTTCATGTCACTTGATGTACAGTATATCTCCTTTATCTGCAGGTTCACGAATGTGTCTGTGCTTTAACCTCAGCTGCCTTTGAGTGCTGATGTTGTTCACATGTAATCTTTTGTGTTTAGTGGCTCTAACATGTATGTTTTTTAAAGGGTAACGCTTCAGTTTTTTTCTTCTTTATAAAAAATTGCAGACTAAGAAATGTTTGATGCATATTTTGAGCTACAAGGGATGCCCTTAATTTACCTGTGCAATGCACTCTGAGTCAGTGAAGTTAAGTGGTGGCTATTGTTGCAGTCATGTTCTTTTTAAAGGAGCAAAGTATATTAAAAGCATTAGAAATGTACCACATTCTGTTGATTTTGGTTTCAGTTTCCAATGGCAAGGAAACAAGATCCATATCTGTGTTCTCTTCACGTCTCTCCCAATGCATTTGATGCATTTAGCCAACTAACAGAGGTCGCAAATGCCGCTGGTTATGTTTGGCAACTAAAACCACATGCCTTACCAGCAATTCTTTTCTTCAATAAGTCTAAAAAAGCTCAGATAGCCAAAGAAAACTGGATAAATGTGATAGATGGGACCAATGGTACCATGATCATGGAGAAAGTGACAGTCAGCTCTGCAGTCTGTAAGTGTTCAGTATTCTTCAACTGAGACCTCTCCAAATAGATCATCTTCTCAGACAAGTACAGACATGTTGGGTGCAGCTTTACAGTGGCCAGTAGATGTGAGTTAGCCTGTAATTCCATCCGTCCATCCATTTTCTTCCACTTATCTGTGGCCGGGTCACGGGGGTAGCAGCCTAAGCAGAGAAGCTCAGACCTCTCTCTCCCCAACCACCTCCTTCTCCTGGATAAACCATCCAGGGGAACACATCTCTTCAGGGTGTTCTGAAGAGATGTGTTCCTGGGGCCTCTTCCCAGTAGGACATGCCCAGAGCACCTCACACAAGAGGCACAGAGGAGGCATCCTCGTCAGATGTCTGAACCACCTCAGCTGGCTCCTTTTGATGTGGAGGAGTAGTGGCTCTCTAAGGGAGAGGCCAGCCACCCTTTGGAGGAAGCTCATTTCCGCTGCTTGCATCTTCCATCTCGTTCTTTCAGTCACTATCAAAGCTTGTGACCATAGTTGAGGGTAGGGATGCAGATCAACTGGTAAATCAACAGCTTTGCTTTTAAGCTCAGCTCATGATAGACCGGTGCAGTGACAATGGGGCAGACACCCAATACTCCCGCAGCACCGCCCACAGGATCCCCCAAGGGTTGCGGTCAAATGCCTTCTCCGCAAAGCACACGTAGACTGGATGGGCAGACTCCCACGCACACTCAAATATCCTTCAGAGGATAAAGAGCTGGTCCAGCGTTCCATGACCAGGATGAAAACCGCATTGTTCCTCTTGCATCTGAGGTTTGACTAACAGACAAACTCTCCTTTCCAGCACCCTGGCATCGGCACCACCCCACATCTCCATGTGATGTTTAAAATCCTTCTAGTCACATCCAAGGCCTTGAATCAGGCCTCTTATTTTAAAGACCTCATAGTACCGAATCACCCCAATATAGTACTTCGCTCTCAGACTGCTGGCTTACTTGTGGTTTCTGGGATATTTAAGAGTAGAATGGGAGGCAGAGCCTTCAGCACTCAGACTGTTCTTCTGTGGAACCAGTTTGGATTCGGGAGACAGACATCGTCTCTACTTTTAAGATTAGGCTTAAAATTTCCTTTTTGATGAAGTTTACAGTTAGGGCAGGATCAGGTGACCCTGAACCATCCCGTAGTTGTGCTGCAATAGGCCTAGGCTGCTGGGGGGTTCCCATGATGCACTGAGTGGTTCTTTTTCATTCACCTCGTTTTACTCTCTTTATACACCACTCTGCATAGTCATTATTAAACTCTTCCACAGTGGCTCTCTTCCACAGTGTGTCTTTTGTCCTGTCTCCCTCCTCTTACCCCCACCCGGTCACAGCAGATGGCTGCCCCTCCCTGAGCCTGGTTCTGATGGAGGTTTCTTCCTGTTAAAGGGAGTTTTTCCTTCCCACTGTTGCCAAGTGCTGCTCATAGGGGGTTGTTTTGATTGTTGGCTTTTCCCTGCAATTACTGCAGGGTCTTTACAATGTAAAGTGCCTCGAGGTGACTGTTTATTGTCATTTAGGGCTATATAAATAAAATTGAATTGAATTAAATGTTGCAGAGGCATGTCAACTAAGACAGCCCTATAAAATCCAGAGCCTTTGGGAATGAAAAACCCCAGGGGCCTGCCACCACGGAGTTGTTTAACTACCTCAGTGACTTCACCCCCAGTAATGACCGTGTTGTCCCCCTTTTCTCCAGACTCTGCTTCCTCTACAGGCGTGTTAGTGGGATTAAGGTGGTCCTCAAATTATTCCTTCCACCACCCGACTATATCCTCAGTTGACATCAGCAGCGCCCCACCCACACTATACACTGTGTGATTAGAGCACCGCTTTCCCCTCCTGAGTCATCCGACGGTTTATCAGAATTGCTTTGAGGTAGTCCGAAAATCTTTTTCCATGTCCTCAATGAGCTCCACCCACACCTGAGTTTTTGTTTCAGCCACCAATCGAGCCATGTTCCACTTGGCCCACCAGGAGCCATCAGCTGCTTCCGAAGTCCCACCAGCTAACCGAGCCCGATAGGGCTCCTTTTTCAGCTTGATGGCTGCCTTCCCCTCCGGTTTCCACTATCTGGTTTGGGGATTACCACCAGAACAGGCACCAACCACCTTTCAAACACAGCTCCGATCCATTCGGGCTCAGTGTCCTCGTTCTACCTGTTGAATGCTATTGAATTTCTGCTGGAGGTAGGAGTTGAAGATCTCGTGGACTGGGGCCTTTACCAGGAGTTTCCCAGCACACCCTCACTATATGTTAAGGTGCTCCAGGTCTATCCATCATCTTCCTCTGCCACCTGATCCAACTCACCATGATAAGGTGGTGATTCACGGAGGAGCCTCTAATTATGGACCACATTTACACATGAAACACGAAACTCACTTGGATAAAAAATTGTAAAAATTATGAAGTAGGGAGGGTCTATATTTTACAGCTAATGCTAACCTCTGAAATTACTGTTAGTGCTCCCTCTCTGCTGGAGGAGGCGCACAGCTCCATACGGACACTCTCAGCTTCTCAACCAGCTGCACTTTTTTGCAGACTGTGATGAACCTCTGTCCATCTTTGCTCCTGAGATACTCGTTGAAGATGAGCATTTTTATACCCAATCATCTTACTGACCTGTTGCCCGTTAACCTAATTAGTTGCAAAATGTTCCTCCAGTTTTTCTCTCTAGTACCACTTACTTTTCCAGTCTTTTGTTGGCCCTGTGCCAACTTTTTGAGACATGTTGCTGCCATAAAAAAAAGCTTATATTTTTCAAAAATTTATATACTTTCTCATATTTGATACGTGCTCTGTGTTCTATTGTGAATAGCACAGCATCACAACTTTTTTGAAACTTAATATTAATATAATATGTCTTCATAGTCAGGGTTGCTATTAAAGATTTAATTTCATCTTCAGTAAAACGTGACAGACGGGGTATGCCTGTCACGAAGTACTAAGAGATGCAATAACACAGACAGCCTCGTGTGTTACAAGCAGAATCTACAAAAATGACATTTAGAGTGGCAACAGCAGCAATCTGAATCTGAACGAAGAGTCTTGCTGATAGTCGGTATTATCAGATGAGAATTTGGTCACTATGGTAACTATCATAATAACCAGGAATCTGGTTTCATTTATTCTGGAAATTGTCCCAGGAAGTACACTTTATACACACACACACACACACACACACACACACACAAATCATTCTATAAAATCTGGAGTGCTGCCAGCTTAAAACCTTCATCAAAAATGACAAAAATGCATCCTTTCATGCTTCACAGCATTTGGGGGGTTTTAAGAAAACTATGAATTCATAGTATTTTTTTTCTCTTAATGAAATAAATCACTCTTTTCATCAGTATTAAAACGTGCAAACGGGAATTTTAAGGCTTTGATCGCTGTCGAAATTCACCACCAGCTGACCTGAAGAGCAATTTGGTGTTTTAAGCATTCAAGTTGAATCACACAAGGTTAAACCATCTGTTTTTTCTTTGTGTTCACTCTTTCCTTAGACTATGTGAAGGGCTCCTTGTCCAGCACCTGTTCCCTCAACAGTGAAAACCCATATGCCACCATCAACGACAGTGCCGGTCTGTGTAAGCACTCAGAGAGCAGCTACGTAGAGATGAAATCACCGGCCCACCATGAACACCTGACACACTGCTGTTCTGCCTCCATCATCAGTACGACTACGACCACCACTGTGCCTGCCAAAAATGTCTACGACATGGGTACGTGAACCATTGCTTCTGTTTCAGACGTATCTCCTGTAAGAAAAATATATTTTTTGGGCACTTGTTGGAAAGTTGATGAGATGTTACACAGTCAAAAAACACATACAGTACACACTATGGTACACAACAGAAAACCAGCTGCTTTTTCAACTAAGTCTGTTCCACAGCTCAGAGGTTACATTTTGTTTTTAACCTGGAAACCAACAGCTGGTCTGCTCAGATGATCTGACTGGAATGTGAAGGTACAGGTGGAATTCCATCAGATATCAAGCAGCCTGCCCATTTGAGCATTTAGAAACAAATACTACCTTAAAATCAATTCTAAAAGTACAGGTAAATGTTTAAGTAAGGCTAAAATCTAATTAATTTGTTCTTGTTTGGTCCCACTTCTACAGAAATTTCTGCCAGCTGCACACAGACACAATAAAACCAATGCAAAGTGCAATACAGCAGTCAGGTCAAGGTGAAATGGTGCATGACTGCCTGCAGAACTTTGAAAGAGATTATTTAATTGTGCTATAAAGATATAATTTGTCCACTGTTATTTTCAATGCCATACACCAGCACAGTGCCGAGCAGCTACCTAAACTCGACTCCCACAGAGTAATAGTGTTACATCCTCACTGTGTGTGACTCTGGATACTGTGGCTCCTCTGAAAAGGAAAGCCTCACATCAGAAGTGCCTGACTCCCTGGTATAATTCACAAATTAGTAGCTTAAAGCAGATAACCGTATGCTCCATAAAACTAGGACATCTTAGTATTCATCTCTGATTGAAAAAATAAGAGCAACCCCAGGTTTCTTTTCAGCACTGTAGCCAGGCTGACAAAGAGTCAGAGCTCTGTAGAGCCGAGTATTCCTTTAAGAGACAGGAAAAAAGAAGACACTGTTGGAGAGAGCCAGAGATTAATAATAACTAATGATTAAAAGCTGAGTGGTGTATAAACAATAAAAAGAGGTGAATGAAAGGAAATACTCAGTGCATTATGGGAACCCCCCCCCCAGCAGCCTAGGCCTATAGCAGCATAACTAAGGGAGGGTTCCCCTGCTCCTCCAGCATAGAACATGGGGCTAATCATCTCAGAATCCTTTTGGTCTCTTTAGAGTGCAGTAATTAAAACAAGCTCCACCTCAATCACCTAAAAATGCAACTAGCACGGTCATGAAAATCTAATAATGACATTTTACTACTGAAGCGTTGGACTTTGATGTCTTTAATACATTTAGCTAATTATGGAGTTAAGCCTTGATTGAATTATGAATGCAGAAAACCTTTCATTGTTGAAAAGCACATTGCATGTGTAAATTATAAATAATAAAATTATAAAATAAAATTATAAATAAAATAAAAATCCCACTCTCCTGGTTTTTGTTCCCCCAGAGCCAACCATCAGTATTGTCCCGGGAGGTGGTGCTGCAGTGGTTCCCAGTTACCCTCAGAACCCATATGACCTGCCCAGGAATAGCCACATCCCCAGCCACTACGACCTGCTGCCAATGCGCCCCAGCCCCTCCCACAGCCATAGCCTCACTCTGCACAGCCACAGCCCTCCACTGCCTGGCAGCCCCACCAGCTCACTGCTCTAGGCCCACCAGCAGGACCGAGTGCACCAGAAACTGAAGTTTAAAAGTGGGAAATGTTTGTGAATTTGATCAGCGAATGCAGGTGGATATTTAAAGAACAAAGAAAGGTGTTCCTGGGACTATTTATTTATTTATTTATTGTGTATGTAGTTTTTTGTCTGCTTGTTTTTTGCAGTGGCCAGACTACTGTTTGATATTTTAGTGATTATTTTATCTACCATCCAAACAGTCTGAGCTGTTTCGTGCCAGTCACCAGTACATATTTATGTTGTACTGTTAATTCCTCAACAAAATTGCCAGTCGAGGGGTAATACAAGTACATATGCACATAAGTATACTCTTTTCAGCTGTTTTTGAGACAGCCCTGCTCAGAAGACGAATGTCCCCAGAAACACTGACTTGCTCGTGTGAATTTGTCTTGCTGGGACTCTTTAAAAAAGAACACAAAAAATACTGCAAATGACTGCGCCAAAGACAAGACTGAGGCTCACTTTGTATCTGCAGAGACTACTATACAATCACAGGCGGTCCAAATGAAGGTCACATGGGCATTATGGTTGGCTGTGAGGAGAGGTTTGGACAAAGACATTAAGTGGACACCTCTGAAGAAGGCATTCTTTCCTTAGATATACTCTGAAAAAAAAAACAACTGAGAAAAGGATGTAAAGAAAAAGACAAACTGCTGTATCTTCAGATTTACACTACCTGTATAGTTCTGGTATTTTTACACAGTGTTTCTTATTTCATGTTTATGTATTCAAAGACACTGCTGGGGTTCATGTTTTCTCTTGGTAAAAGTATCTTTTTGTATGTACTGTAGACAAAGTGGTGTATTGGATGTACTTATTGTACACTAGTGATTATAAGTGTGATTTTCCTTTGTTATGTTGAGCTCATTACACGTGCATGCCAAAGGTTATTCAAGGCATTCAAGGCAATAGGAATACCCTTATCTGTCTATCATGCTCAGATGGCTAATGTCTTTTGCTGATTACTGTCGTGTGACTGTGGACATACCACAGCTCCAATTTGAAACATGCTTTTTAGGATTAGAAATATATTATAGGTTGGAGGTTATGCTGTAAAAATTCTATAAATAACTTCCCCCTTCCCTAATTTTATTGTAGAATCACTAGATTTATGTTCCTAAACACAATGAAATGTGTTTCCTTTTTGCTGTGACAACAATGTCTAATGCAACAACAACAACAACAATGAAACAGAGCAGTAACTTTACAGTGGCAGGACAGCTGTTAAAAATGCTGACAGGCATACAAACACATCATAAAGTATTCAGACTCCTCTCCTTTTTGCACACTTTGTAGTTTTGTAGATTTACTTTTAAACTGATCAAATTTACATTTTCCCATCAATCTGTATAGTTACATGTAATGACGTTGCAAAAACATGTTTAGAAATTTCTGAACAATTTAAACCAAGGTTATTGTAGTTAACCAAACCAATTAACCAAAACTGAACTAAACTAAAACTAGATAAAAAAAAAAAGTTTAATTTACTTAAACTAGACTTTAAACTGGCTGAAAGTCTAGTCTAGAAGACTAAAGGCTGTAACTGCTGCCAAAGGAAGTACACAAAGTAATGAATTACTTCAGTAATGAATTTTGTTCCATTTGCCCTCATTTTATCTTGCTTGTGTATCGTTTTAACATCTTTGATCTAAATAATAGTTTCTTCTACAGTAGGCGTATTTAGTGCTGCTTATTTTGTTTTTTGTTTGTTTGTGTGTATGCGTGGGTTTGTTTTGTTTTTTTTCCTTCAAGCCCTAAACTTAATAAACTCATCATAGCTCAGGAGGAGTGGTGTCATAACTCGTTTAGCAGCAAGTATTGAAAAATAATGTCAGAGATATAAAACTGTAGTCATGTGGACTGGAGATATTCAGTAATGTCTCATCTGTGTAAAAGTGGAAGCTGCAACATGACAACAGGATAAGATGTGTAGAATAGAGAGAGGCCCAGAATGCTTTCCTGAGGAACCCCATAGACCATGTTGGTACTAGCACCCTTACATATACTACAGGGGGTATTAAGTGGGGGTTTTTGTTTCTTTGATTTTGAGAAATACCAGTCATGCAAAATTCCTAAAACAATGAAACTATTCAATAAAAAAATGAAGTTCAGTATTCCTGTTTTCAGTTTAATCATCAATCAACAAATTAGGCACACCTTGCCTAGTACCAGCGTGGACCCCCTTTACCTTCAGAACTGTCTTAATTCAGAGATTCTGATCCATAGTGACAGGATAGCATCACACAGTTGCTGCACATTTGGTGGCTGTACATCCATGATGTGAATCTCCTCTTCCACAACATCCCGTAGGTGTTCTACTGGATTGATGCTTACTTGCTACTAAGGGGCCCAAAGTGTGCTGAGAAAACACCCCCTACACCGTCACACCACCAGAACAACATGCCTCAACCTCTGATACAAGTTAAATTCAATTTTATTTATATAATGCCAAATCACAGCAGTCACCTCAAGGCATAAGTCAGGATGGATACATGCTTTCATGTTGTTCCAGTCTAAATTCTGACCCTACCATCTGAATGCTGCAGCAGAAATTGAGATTCATCAGACTAGGCAACATTTTTTTCAGTCTTCGACTGTCCAATTTTGGTGAGTCCATGAGAACTGTAGCCTTGGTTTCCTGTTCTTGGCTTACAGGAGTGGTTCACAGTGTGGTCTTCTGCTGCTTGTAGTCCATCTGCTTTAAGGTTCGACGTGTTGTGTGTTCAGGGGTGCTTTTCTTCATGCCTTCGTTGTAATGAGTGGTTACTGTTGCCCTCCTATTAGCTCGAAGCAGTCTGTCCATTCTATTCAATTCCAGCTGGAGACAGATCCCTTTGGGATTGCATCAGAAAGGGCATCCAGCAGTAAAAGTCTGTCTAACCAAACCCCTTGTGGCAAGGGAGCAGCCAAAAGTAGCTCTCTGGTAAATGGATTGGTACTTATATACAGTATTACCTTTCTACTCAATTTGAGCACTTAAAGCTTTCTACTATGTTAGGATGGGCGTAGCAGCCGAATTAAAATAGGAGGCTTGAGGTGGAGCTGTGTTGACCCAACATGTGTTTATGTGTTTCACCAACATTTACACAAACAAAACATAACAAAAATAAAATACAGCCCAATGAGGGGGCAGGGTTCCAGCAACAGTCTCTGTCTGCTGTCAGCTTTTTATAGACTGCTGCCAATTTACCCTCAAGCCAAACCATTCTCTGGAGTTACACCAAAAAAAATAAAAAAATTACACTAATGAACAAAACACACAACTTATCTAATCAACTTTATTAACATTAGAATAATACTACAAAAACAACTGTTAAATAAAATATTTCCCCACTAGACCTACGACCCAAAATCTACAATAAAATTGATAATTGCTGTTCAATGCCCTTTTCAATTACTTGATGCGACCTGGAACTGCAGGAAGCCTGGGTGTTCCGACCAAAAGCTGGAACACCTCTTGCGAAAAAGCACAAGAACTTCTTTCAATCCAAATGTTTACCTATTAAAACAACAAACTGTCCTCCTAACCATTAAAATATACATTCAGTAAATGTAAATGTAACCAAACCTGCCTGTTAGGGGGCGATATACACACACACACACACACACACGTGGACAAAATTGTTGGTATCCCTCGATTAATGAAAGAAAAACCCACAATAGTAACAAAAATAACTTTAATTTGACAAAAGTAATAACAAATAAAAATTCTATGAAAATGAACAAATGAAAGTCAGATATTGCTTTTCAAACATGCTGCAACAGAATTATTTAAA
>JAVDPK010013973.1:7024-17872 GCA_034780415.1 Cichlasoma orientale
ACGAACAGAGCGAAAACACTGCGACTGTTTTTAGTTCCCATCACGTTCCTCTCACAGAGAACATTTCAGAGGAACGTCTGACCCCAACAAGAACGGATCGCCTGAACCTTTCAAATCAGAGCTGGTTAAATTCATCAGTTGCAGGAACTTTCAAAGGTCAAAGGTCAGCTGCTGAGTCTGAGCAGAGAGCCGTGCCTGCAGCCTGATCAGGTGGTAATAAGCGATCAATAACGGACTTTCTGCTGGGAACCTGTGCCGAGACATTTCTCAGTGTTCTGTCTGGATTGGAGTGATGGGTGCGCTGCTGGTGACATCACGTCCAATCACACGCTGCGCGTAAACTGTCCCTCAGGGTCCGATGGCACTGAAAAGTTGTGACATCGTTTTACTTCCATCTCGACTCCAAAGCGTTTTTCCGCAGCAGAACAAAAGCTCTTCGTGAGTTTCCTCATTTTATGCAGGCAACAGTAATCTGATTACAGTGTGTGTGCTACGTACGTATTGACTGCATGAGGCTCATATAGAGGTTTTTGGTGGTTTGTTTTCAGTCACATTTAATTCTCTGAACCAGCTCATGGATGAAGTCGTGTTTGTGTGTGAATTAACGTCGGCCATCTTTGTCTCGAGTCGGCCCGTCTGTGCTGCCGCGATGCTGAGAGGAGCTCCTCGCTGCAGAGGCCTGCTTCACTAACTCTGCATTCCTGGAAAACAGCGCTGGTATATTTTTATCTATGAACTGGGTAAACTTCCAGCTGACCTCTGACCCTTCTCAGATCATTTCCAGCTCCTAAACTGCATCAGTTCACAGAAAGCTCCGAACTTGAAGACGCCTGCAGGACTTTAAAGTCGTGCATCGTGCGGTTTCCGTCGCCGGGACTGCTCTCGGCCCCCGTTAGTTCGAACCGCAGATTTTACTTCAGTATTCGCTCCACAGCTTCGTCTTTAAACTTTGAATGTTTTATCATCGGATTCATTTCAGTCCTGCAGAACTTTAGTCAGAATGATCTGAATTCAATAAATAAATGAATGCCTAACACATTATTAAATACACAGCAGTAAATCACTACTTAAAGGTTTAACTGATGAGCTCCATGACTGCTTTAAATGTAACAATACATGAAAATGTGTTTAAAGCGCGCACGTCCATAAAGCATCTTCTTCGACCTCGCTGCTCGCGTCTGTTTCCACGGGAAGTTTAACCCACAGAAATATCACCGAGGAGCTGACGTCTCCACAAAGATCAAATAAATTAAAGAGATTTACAGCGACGCTGAAACGTTTTCTGCTCTGCAACACAAACTGCTTGTTTTCTTTTTGACCTTCATAGTTCCGTCTGTGTGATGGAGGAATGAATCCCCGTGAACACAAACAGGAGCTCCTGAGACTCCACGGAGGGAACCCGACTTCACTGACTGAATCAGTGCAACGATCCATTTAACACCTGCTTTATGTGCTTAAACCTGCAGCTTCAACCAGCTCTAAATACATGCACATATAAATGCAACGAGGTGCCTTTAATTTACTCCAAAATAAGCACGTTAAACGCTCGTCACCGGCTTTGTTCCCTCTGAGGTGTTCAACCCTTAACATGAGCTACTTATTTGTTCCCTTGAGGTTTGAGCTTAATGGAGGCCAGCTTTGAACCTGCGGCTTCGCTGACCTCCCATCTGCAGCTGCAGCCCACCTCAGAGGAAGCAGGCAGGAGGGTTCGAACCCTGCGACACCGCTGGCGTCTGCGCCGCCGTCAAACCACTCGCTTTTATTAACACACACGCACAAAAACGCCCCACAGCTTTTCCAGGCCACGCAAACGTACACAACAATATAAATGTGCTCAACAAATAAAAACAGAAATCACTTTAAATCTGAGAGCAAAATTTAATTTGACCTCATTTGATTTTGAATTTGCTGACGTGTGTCTGATACTCAAATCTGAAAGAAGCTGCAAATATACAGAAAAACTTCACAGCGTCACCCCGAGGACCCCCGCGCAGCACCCAGGCACCGGCTCACCTGTTGCTGTGGTTCGTGCAGCCTGCGGGACACCACGAAGCTCCGTGATTACATTAAAATTAAACACACTCCGATTTCAGACCCACATTTAACCGCGTGAGATTTACAGAAACGCGAGGATTTAGAGACACATTCGTGTTTTTAATCGTATTTGCAGCCCAAAGGTGCCGTTTGGTTCCTGCACAGTCGGACACGTGATGATCAAATAAAGAAGCTCGTTTAATGATTTTATGATAAAACTGATGTTTTGGGTCTAAAGGTGCATGAAGGTTTGTTAACGAGAGGATCGAGGACGCTGGCAGGGCGACTTCAACAAACTCGCTTTGAGGGTTTTTAATCAGATTTATGTCCCAAAGGTGCTTCAGTGTATTTGCAGAATGACGATGTTTTTACTCGGTGTCTTATAAAGAAACCTGATATGGGTAAAGGTGATTTCTCTGTGGTGTGAGGATGATTTTTTCCTCTCTGCAGCCTCCTGTGTGCCGTCTCTGCTGCAGGCTGCGGTGCACCGGCTCTGCTTTCTGTCACTTAGAAGCAGCTAAAACGCCTCAGAGCCGCTGAAGCTCGCCGACGTTTCTGCTTCGTCCTTCGAGCACACGCAGCTTTACGCGTGCAGTATGATCGACAATTAGAGGTTTATTATGGAGGAAAGTCAGATCATGATTTAATGTTTTATTGCTTCCACTCTGAGCTGCTCTGTGTGCACTTTCTGCTCCAACAGGTTTGAGGCTGGAGGAGCCGCCTGCAATCGCCCGTCCTGCTCTTCACGTTTAAAATCACACTGCAGTAAATCAAACCTCTTTCATCAGGATGAGCCGCCTTAAACAAACCGCGTTAAATGCTGTGAATCGTCTCAGGTGTGGCGTGCGTTACTCCGCTCGCCGCTCTGCTCCTCTTATTGTAACTCGACTCTTTGTCCATCTGTCCGTCCTGGAAGAGGATCCCTCCGAGGACCCCTCTGAGGTTTAGCCCTCGTTTTCCTGCAGACACTCGACGTGCAGACTTGAGCTGCTCGACTCTCCCTGTGAGGAGCTTTTTCTAAATGACATTTAAATATTATCCAGAGTTATTAATGTGTGCACAGTAACGTGGGAACTTTCCTCCACCGTCCATGACTGAGAGCATCTAACTGCTGTTTCATGGTTAGCAGCACAAACACACTCAGTAAGATCTCCTCGGTATAAACGATTTTCTGCATTTGTCCTTTTATGTGTGACCCCAGAATGGCTGCAGCAGGACGAGCTTTTCTTTCAAATTAAAGCTGGAATGCTGCCAAAGGTTAAACTGATCGGTTAGTGGATCTTTGCAAAGTTAAAGATCGTCTGAGCAAAGAGAAGCGACTCGCTCAGACCCGACTCCACGTATTCAGATTCACCTGCTCAGGAGCAGAAACACCGGATGCAGTTATGAAAGCAGCGCCCGGCTCTCTGATGTCAGAGTCTCGACACTGCAGCGCTGCTGAGGACCGTTTCTAAAGCTCAAAGCGCTGAAAAAAGTCTAAAACGCTTCGTTTACATTCAATTTAGCCGGAAAACCGGATCCAACTGATCCGATTTCAGTTTAAAAATCTGCTGCTGGGAGTTCAAACAGAGCTCGTGTGCAGCAGCATTTATTTTGTGTTATTTTTATTTCTTGGTTGGATGTTTAAATCTGATATCAGTGGATGATTAAGGGGGCGAGATCTTCGTCCCCTGCAGCTCAGGTTTGAACCGGCTGCATTTTAATTTAACAAAAAAAAAAAATTTTTATGCATATTTTTTAAATCTGTATTTTTGACCTGAAAAAAAATCTGCAAATATGAGTTTGACTGAAATTAACACACGAAATGTTTTAATTGTGCAGATGAGCCAAAGGAAACCTGCACCAAGCCAAAGCTGGTCTGACACACTTTAAGCTCCTCAGAATCAAATCAATTGTCTTTATTATTTTAAAGCAGAAGGTGCTGAACTGTTCAGCTTCAGCTACGTCTCATTATTTTATTCATAATTTCAAACATTAAACTGAATTTTTGGGAGTTTGAAACTAATTTTGTTGTAGCTGCATGTTTGAGATTTTACTCACATTTCTGATGAGCTGGGAAAATAATATTATTACTAAAATTTTAGTGTGAAATGTGTGTGTGCTGGTTCAGCTTCACGCACGCTGTTTTGTGTTTTTAGCTGCAGGATGCAAAAAGATTTTTGGAGCCAAATATGCAGAAATAAAAATGCAGTTTCACTGAAATAATAACGGAAGCAGGTGCTGCAAACTTCTGCAGGAGACCTCAGACCGACTCGACCCGGAAGAAACGAAGGAGGAGAAATTTGAAAGTTTGGAGGAAAACCCACGCGCGGTGTTTTCGGGTGATGGATGCGCTTTTGGGGCACAGCTTCTCCCCTCTGTGGAGCTTCTTCGGAGCGCTGATGGATTTAAAGCCGGAGCAGCGGCTGCAAAGCCCGCATGGATCAATCTCAGATTTCACCCCGAGAGGCGCGTAAACGCTCATTTCTAACGTTTTAATGTTTCATCCAAAATACAAAGAAAGTTTCGGAGTTTCTACAGAAAAAAGCTAAATGTAAAAACTCTCTTTATAAATAAAGTATTAATATATTTTTTACTGAAAGTTGAACGCGTGTTTTTACTATTAAATTGAGGCCGTTTGTTTGTTCTGCAGTTTGAAATTAATTTAACTTGAAAATTAAAAAATGAAAAACCGCCTATTTCACGGTGTTTTTAATCTGGGAGGTCAAACATGGAGCGCGTTTCTCCTGAAAGGCCGCGCAGCTCCGGCTCGAACCTGTGACCCACTTTCTTTTGGTTTGATTTGCTCCGTTTGGCGCATGAATTAAATATCGCTGAAATTCGTGTATTTTCCGCCTCATCAGAATCGGAGTTTCTGAGCAGAAATTCTCTCTGATTTCATTTATTGGAATTATTTCATTTTATTTTTTTTTATTCTCCGAGCATCCCGGGGAGGAGAGGCGCGCAGCGGCGGCCGCTCCGCGCTGCTCCCGCCGCCTCCCCGCGCTCTCTGCGCGCCCGCCGCGGCACCAAACCGCGCGTCACATTTGTTTTAAATAAAGCGGAGCCGCGGCGCGGGAGGCCTAAACATTATTTCAAGCTGAGGTTTTGGTTTGTGGAGCGGGGATCGCTTCTGCGCGATGCTCCGCTCGCAGCGGGCAGCTGGTGGAGCTGAAGCCGCCGGAGAGCCGAAGGGAGGCGGAGAGAGGACGCTGCAGCCCGGCGCTGAAGCGGCTTTAAATTATCGAGGAAAGCAGAGATGTTACTAAGTTATTCTTTGTTTTCCTTTTATTCTGATTATTATTTGCTTCCTGCGTTTGAACCACAGGCACCGTTTGATCGCTGATGGGACTGAACGCGCTGCTCCTCGCTGTCACACTGAAACTTTGAATTTTTCTGTTTTGTTTGAAACTTTTCAGATCAAACCTGCAGAGGAGCGCGTGCAGCCGGTGCTCTGCTTCGGTCTTTGATTTCTCCTGAAATAAAGTGGAGCTGCGGCTCTACTCGAACTCTTTCTGCAGACATGAGGCTCAACTGGTTTTAACTTTGCATTTTTCTTTCGCCCTCCATGCGTGACGCTTTACAGATCCTGGAGGATGCAAACTGTCACCTTTCTAACTGTGACACTGATCGGCTGCCTGACAGCGCGCAGCAGAGAGTCGCCTGCATGGGTTTGTGATATTTTTACCTCTGGGCCGCTGTGTTGGCGTCCAAAATCCCTGCGCCCTGCATCCAGGAGCGGACCGGGGTCATGCCGGTGGGGAGCGGCTCCTCCTTCATGGTTAGGGCCCCCCGGGGGAGGCTGTCCTGGATGGAGAACATCAAAGTGTCCTTCTGGGAGCTTTGTCTTCACCAGAAACACGAAAGAAGAAGAAGAATAATCCTCCCTGTACCAGCCACTCAAAAAAACCAAAGGACCACCTGGATTAAGGTGGAGAAAAGAGGAGGAAGGAGGGGAGGAGGAGGGGTGGGGGACACACGAACGAGCTTCCCCAAAGTACCGGGTCCTGATCCAGAGAAGAGCCCGGGATCCCTCTGGGTTTCTCCGGGGTTGTTTTAGATCCCAGCCCCGGCTCGCAGCAGTCCGGGCTTTAAACCAGCGTCTCTGTGAAGTTAAAAGAGGGCGGAGAGAAGAGCGGAGAGCGGGGAGAGCATCTCAGAGGAGGGAGACAGAGGGAGAGAGACGCGGAGGAGAATCAGCCGGGATCCGGAGAGCCTGACGCCGGGAGAACGGAGCGGGGAGAGCCGGGGATCAGAGGGAGGCGAGCAGCCGCGGATTGTGGAAAAATGAAAAGTGGGATAAAAAAACAAGCCAGCGCTTCAAAAAGGAGTAAAATGAAATGATTAGCAAACAAGAGGGAGGGACGGACCGTGGAAGGCTGCGGCTCCCGGGGGAAAAGGGGGATTGGGCAGCGAGAAATCTCATCCCCTCCCTCCCCGGCTCTTTATGGCTCCTCTGTCCCGGCGGAGAGCTCCTTCTCCCGGGGTCCGGGGCTCTGGAGTTCCCGGGGGACCGGCGTGGAGCAGGAGGGGGTGGGGACACCACCAAATAAGGGCAGCTCATTTGAATCCTGGTCGCACCTCTGGCAGCTCATTGGCTCAAACCTCGCGTTACGTCATAGTTTTTCAAAGCGCGCGCCAAATAAGGGTTTCCGCGTGTTGGGCCGCGCGCGCTGTAAAAAATTAAGTTTGAAGTAAAAACAAAACACGAGGAGAGTTTCACACACACACACACACACACACACATCGGCACGTGACAGCGCGCAGGACGGACTCACAACTCACTCCGGTACCTGCGACACTAAAGCGGCTTCTTCCCCCTCAAACGCCCGTTAAACGAGCTGCCGAGGCCGGCGGGCTGCAGGCTGGAACTCCCCTTCATCCAAACCCTCCGTTTCCGCCACAGGCCCCGGCGCGCGCTCCACATTTTACCGGTGCGGGTACGAGACCGTAATACTGAACTTCATCAGACACACCGATCTGTATTCAGCCCCTCCAGCCTCACAGACTCCTCCGGATTCTGGAGGATTAACCGGTTTCATGCGGAATAATCTCTTCTGTCATCCCGCGTTCGGGCTGACTGACACGGGCGGCGCGCATTTTGGCACCAATTTGCGCTTTTTTACGCGCGGACATATGGCTCATACACACACACACACACACACACACACACCAGGAGGGAAAGCCGCTAATAAGCTGTGTTTCAGAGGATGTGTTTTATTTCACACTGCTTTAAAATATGTTTTATTTCAAAGTCAAACAGAAGCACCTCCAAGACCTGCCGCCACTATGGTATTTATTATTATCATTATTATTGTCAATATCATTATTATTATTATCAGTATTATTATTTTCCTCAGTTCTCCTCTTGATGTTTGGGGTTATTTGACATCTCCAGCAGTCATTGCTGTTGGTTTTCGTGGCAGGAGCAGAATTCCTCTAATTAAGCAAAAACTCCAGAGCAGCCTGATTAAATATTTATCCTCCTTTAGCCCGCTGCCTCCCTCCAGGGAAACAGAAACGTCTGGAAAGCCTGGAAAAAGACTTCTGTGCAGCGAGAGAAAAAGTCAATGAGACGCTGCAAACATGTTGGCGATGAAGAGGAGGATGATGAAGACGGCCGGATTAGAAACCACACGGTAACAGGCTCGTGAAAACATTCATTATAAATGTGATTTTATTGTTTTAACACGGAGCCTGTAATTATGTGCTTTAACCTTATAATAAATATAATCAGAGTTTTATTAATGAAATTCACGCTGTAATAAATGAATTTATATTTTTCCAATAGCCACCCAAAGAATAATTTCAGGTTACGGGAGATTTTCAGAATATTGTATTTAATGTAAATTTGTTTTATTTTGATGGTGTTTTTGATTCTGTAATATTTGTTGAATCTGAATGAAACCCTTAAATTTGAGATATTTTCAATTAATGTGTGAAGATACTTAGATATGATGCTAATATGTCAGGTACACCTGGCCCACCTGTAACTGCAGCAGCTGAAACACTGAGAATCCTGAAAGCAGAGGGAGAGCTCCTGCTGAGGCCCGTCACCTGCAGCCTCACAGAAACGCCTCAAACAACAGCTTCAGTTCTCCAACAGTTTCTTAATCCGTCTCACAAATCCACGGGAGCATATAAATACTCTAATACCTCCTCGCTCCCACACCCCAAATCTTTAAAAAGCACCAAAATGTTCCTCACAGAACTTCCTGAAAAACATCCAATGAACTGCCCCTGAATTCCAGCACGTCCTGGAACATGAAAACAAAATTCCTTCTACAGTTTTCTGGTAAACACGAGCACCTTCAGAACCCCAAAATCTCCTAAAATGATCCAGATCCCCTGAAAACCTTTAATAACCAGCAAAGCATCTGAAAACTGGCACAATGACCCAAACAATCGGATAAATCGTCACAGGAGAACCTGGAATTTCAGCATATCTGCAAGAAAACGTCCTGGAAAACATGATTGCTGGAATTTTTCTAACTTTCATGGAAACGTGTGGAGCTTCTTTCTGAAAGGTCACTGAGCACCCTGGATTCTCCCGATGATGAGAACTCATGGATCTGAAGTATTCTTTAAGAACACTTTAATACTTTAACCAGGACCTGTTTCCCAGATCTTCCAGAATCCTGACCAGAACTTTAATTATGAGAAGTCAAATCTTGGAACCTCCATTAAAAAACCATAACCGCTCTGGCATCGAACCTGCACCTCACACAGCTCGTCGAAGCTCCCTTTGGATCCACCTTGGTTATTCCAACCTCCCAGGAGCTTCTCCAAATGCCCTGGAACCCAGTAAAAACACTCAAAGCCTCCTCCACGGACCTCCTGGAACTGCTTCCCAGTCACCGTGGAACCCCAGAGTCCCCCGTTGAGTACCCTTCATCTGTCTTCAAACCATCCTGGAGAATCTCATGGGGACCTGGTTTAAGAGCCACTGCCAGGCGGGTTCTTCAAGGCCGCCCAGGACCTTCAAGAACAATGTTTGAAAGAGCGGGACGCATCCATACGAGCACACACATACGCATTTAAATCTCCTTTTAACCTTCCAGACGGAGTTCTAAGGCTCAGAGATAAACACACTTTTACCTGCGTTTGATTTTTCACTTTAATGACTTTATTAATTCTGCGCTCTCATAATAAACAGGATAATCTGTGGTGCATGAAACACAGATGGCACTTTGTTCTGTAACACTGCTGCTAAAAACATGAATTCACCAGTGAGTTAAGCAGCAGCTGCAGTCAGGAGGGCTCAGTCCACAGGCACAGGGCGCCACACAGTGGTAAAAACGTTCTACTGCAGGCCGGATCAGCCCGCTTCACATTGGAGCTGACATTCTTCCAGCCATGAGAAGAAATCCAAGTACTGCGAGCTGTGAGGTCAAAGCGTGAAAGTGAAAGTGGTCTATATGAACTGATCACACAAGTCTTCGTCTCTGAGCAGCCTGAGAGCAACATGAGCAGAAGTCCTGACTCACTGCTTCTCTGGATGAAAAGGATTTTGGAAAAAACGTGGAACTGGAGAAATTTGGCATAACCGCAACATTTTCCTTCTTTTAGTCATGACGAGTTATCCCTGCATCAAAGAGCACGTTAGGACCACAACAAACTGTGCTTCTGTTCTCCTCAAAGAGTTTAAAATAAGAAGCCTCACACACGTCCTGAAACATCACATTTATTTTTCCTCCTCTGTCTGCTGATTAAATGCAGCCATTTCAAACTCAGACCTACAAAATTCATGTTTAAATTCCTGCTAAATCAGACTCACAGCCTCCTTCATGTACTCCTAGTGCCAGGCCCAAGCCCGGATAAACTGGGCAGAATAAATACCAGATCGGTGGGGGTCGGGTTAACGACGCTGCCACCGGTGCTGGTGACCGGCAGGGTGCCGGTGGAAACTGTGCTACTGCTGGGCAAGGACAGAGGAACAGAGGAGAGAGGGAAGGCGTGTTAGGAGGCAGCGAGGGAGCGAAGGAAAGGCCGGACTGTGGAGGTGAGAGCAGGGAGAGAGCTGACTGACAGGAAAGGAGGAAAGAAGACCACAGAGGAGCTTCATGGATGAACGTGCAGAGGGCTGGTGAGGCAGAGGAGGATGCTGGGATACGGAGAGATGGAGGCAGACGGTCTGCTGTCTCGACTGCTAAAGGGAGCAGCTGAAAGAAGACGACCTGGGACCAAATCTTCACTAATGTTCTCTTTTCCAATATTTCTATACAGATGAAAATATACTTTTACAAAATCCCACCGTATATACCGACCCCGACGACCTGGTCTGTTTTATTTTGAAGTTCTGGTCACTGCAGGAAATGCTGCATATGTTGGGAAATATTTCCAGCAGCAGATTAATCCACGTCTGTGCTCTAGTGAGTCTGCAGCTGTGCGTGGGTCAGACTAAAGTCCAGAGTGTGTCTTTGAAGCTCTGAGGTATCAAAGTGCTTGATGAGGCTGGGAAACATACCACCAGAATTATCCTCCACTTAGTGAGTCCAAAAATCTTCTGAAAATTGACACAAACTAAAGATTTTATCAAACCGGCCTGTTTCTAACGTCAGGATATCACAGTCACTTAACCCGGCCGGCCTGAGGGGGGCGCTCCGGGTTTCTCTGAGTCACACTGTGTTTCTAAAACTAATCAAAGAGACAAAATACTGGATGATCTGATCTGAGATGGTCCTCTCAGTTAGTCGGGGTACCAAATCATTTTAATGGGTCTTTGATGCATTTAAAATGATTCGGAGCCTGTTTTAGACACATGCAGGTGGCTCTGCTGTCAGTGCGGATCATGTCCTCCATCCATCGCCTCCACCCGAGCAGCTTTGGGCCCTC
>JAVDPK010014133.1:0-17850 GCA_034780415.1 Cichlasoma orientale
ATGAAGGGCGGTGGCAATAGCATCAGAGGTGGACCTGTTGGCTCTGTAGGCGTATTGCAGGGGGTCTATAGTGTCCGGTATACTGCTCTGAATGTGGGGCAGTACCACTCTCTCAAAGCACTTCATAATGATTGGAGTGAGTGCTACTGGCCTGTAGTCATTCAGGCAGGATGGGGGGTTCTTCTTAGGGAGGGGGACGATGGTGGTGGTCTTGTAGCATGTGGGGACAGTGCATTGTCTTAGGGAAAGGTTGAAGATGGAGGTGAAAACATTAGCCAGCTCATTAGCACATGCTCTGAGTGCCCGCCCAGGAATGTTGTCAGGTCCTGCAGCTTTGCGGGGGTTGATCCTCTTCAGGGCTTTGTGTACCTGGGCTGATGAAATGACTGGTGGGAGGGAGGGGTTTTTATCCTGCTCTGGGCTTTGTGTACCTGGGCTGGTAAGACAACTGGTGGGGGGGAAGGGGGGAGTTGAGGTATGTGTATTCTCTGTGGTGGGGGTGGAGGTCTCGAAGCGGGTGTAAAACTGATTGAGGTCATCTGGAAGGCTGTCTGGGGAGCTGATGGTGTTGTTGAGCCTGGACCTGAAGTTTGTGATTTGGTCCAGACATTGCCACATTTTCCTGGGGTCAGCAGTGGAGTAGAATACCTCCGTCTTCTCTCTATGCTGTTTCTTGGCTGATCTTATGGCCTTCACCAGTCTGTACTGCGCAGCTTTGAGCTCAGCCTCATTGCCGGATTTAAATGCAACAGAGCGTGCTCTTAGCATTTGCAGTACCTCGCTGTTTACCCAGGGCTTCTGATTGGGGAACTTTCTGACTTGTATGGTGGGTACAATGTTCTCAATACAAGTGCTAATGTACCCAGTCACATATTCAGCATAGTCATCCACACTCACAGAAGAGTCCTCCAGAGTGGCTGCAGCTCAAAATACATCCCAATCTGAACTACAGTATCCATGGAGGCTCAATATTGCTGTGTGCACAGTCAATATTCTACACATATAAAGAAGGATTTGTTTTGAAAAACTGCTAAAGAGGTTCTTTGGTTCCAAACAGCGAACACCGACCAGACCACGACCAGTTCTGACCCGGGCGATAATGCTGCTGTTTCATTTCTTGAAAATGGTTCCTTAAAGAACCTGTTTTTACTGTAGTTCTTTCATTAAAGAACCCTTTTTCGATTGTTCTTTGACACCTTTGTGGGTGTTTGAGAATCTACTGCAAAAAAAAAGTCTCAAACTCATTTTTTAGAAAAAAATGACTTTCTTTACTTTTCCCTGTGTTGTCAAGCTAGCATCACCACAAAAAACCAAAAGATTTTAATGTAAATTTGGAGTAGTTTATGACCTCACTGGACCCTTTGATAGGCAGGTTCTGACCCCCGTGCCCCAGGTTTGACACCACTCTTCTGTGGTAAGGATCCGGTAAGCACCTTTATTTTTGTGTCTGTAGACGTGCCCTGAAGACTGCATTAATGATCTCGTTAGAAAGTTTAGAAAGCTGTGAGGTGGGTACTGACAGATCTGCGGTCACGCCCTGGCAGATTACATCACGCAGCCCTTCCGCCCGCCTCAGCAGCCCTGAATGGTTTGTATGGAAAAGCCACAAGATGAAACAATCCATATCTGAATGTGGGTCCATTGAAATACACAAGGATTAAACACCTGGGAGAGAAAAGGCCGGAGCGAGTGAAGAATAAGCAGTCGAGTGACAAATAAGGAGCTTAAAGGAATAGTTCAGATTTTTAAATAAAGAGATAACATCGCGATAAAGTTCACTGTGCACGTGTAGTAAACTGTTCACCGCTGGGAGATCCCCGACCTTTCACCCAAATCTTCTCACGTCTGGACCACACAGGTCTTCGTGTCAGAGCGTCCGGTGTTTAAACGCTCCCAGCAGAGGAAGACGAGGTCAGGGTGCAGCCGATCGCTAAAAATGGCCTCGAGAATCCAAACAGACTCCTGCTATCTGCAGCAAAACCTCAGTTTAACCAGTGAGGCTCATTTTGTTTGGGAAGACTGGAAATAAGATGCAGGCAGTTATAATCATGTAATGTTGTGTTTATTTGGGAGCTGCGGGTGTAATCATGGAGGGTTTTTTTCCTCGAGGTTAAAATCATCTCGACACAGAAAACTGTCCAAAGGTCTTAATATAGCACTAAACTGTGTAATAAATGTTCACTGTTTCACTGTGTTGTAGTATTCTGCACTAAATAAAATAATCGATACTATTTATCTTGGCCTGTTAATAATTCTGCAAACTGTCAAGTTTATATGTCAGGCTGGGAATCCCTGAGCTGCTCCAGCGTGATGTTTCAGTGAAGTTGCACCAAACTTGCTGCACTGATAAAAATGCAACAAAGATGACAACAAATATCGTCCTTCAGCGTGACGAAAGAGCTTATTAATTAAATCTCAGTCACTGAGCTGCAGGCGGATGGAAGCAGTGAGGAGATCAGAGCAGATATTTGGGCCCAGCGGAGCTGGAGAAGCACAGGTGGAGCTGTTCACGTTAACAACGGCTCAGCTCCATCATGTGACACAGGAAGCGTCTCCGCTGAGCCGGTGTGTGTGGTAGCAAAGCCCAGGTCCATCATTAATGGTATTAATCACACCTGTGTGTTTTCTGCTTGGATGTGTCAAAACATCCACGATGAAGATTCAATCTGACCTTTCTGCAGGTACACACCGCAAGAGATGCATTTCATCCACAATACAAAGTGGATACAATGTTTCTGAATAATGAAATAAACAGATAAAAAGATCTGAAGGTAAGTCAACAAAGCTTAAACCTTATAAGGCAGTGATGCTGCAAAGAAAGTTACTGTTGCTGCATGGAAGCAGCAGGAATATAAAGTATATATTTGATTTATTTATCTGCTGCTGACTTAATTGTGTGGAGATGTTTGTGAGTGAGGCTGTGGTCCGAGGTGTTGGAAGATGTGGGAGACTGTAGGAACATCTGTTTAAAGCATCAGTAAAGCTTTTGTTACATTTATAAGACACGCACTGATCAACCACCACAACACCTGCCAGATGTTTTTTTTAGGTCCCGTCCTGCCCCAAAATAGCTCTGATCCATCGGGGGAGAGATCGCGGGTTTGCAGTGGATCCTTGAGCTGCTGTGAATTCTGGGGTGGGTCCAGTGTAGATCCACCTTCTTCTGGAACATCCTAGTTGATGCTATATTGGCCTGGGAATTATGGGAACTACAAATGTAAAGAAGGACACGTCCAAGAAATACAGTTTTCCTCCACTTTATGAAAAATACTGAAAATGAGAAAAACCCTTCAGAGTAATACTTAAACCTGGTTTTTGCATCAGCCTGCAGCCCTCTGATGGGTGGTCTGCCTTTGGTTGGGTTTCCCCTCCGTGTGACCCCTACTGGTGCTCGTGACCCCGCTGTGACCTTTTAGGAGTCACTGTGGGGAATGAAACAGATGTCAGAGGGTTTCTTTATGAGCTTCTAATGTACAGGATCCCCCAGCTCCTGTTTAACATCTCTGTTTTGAGAGGCTTTTGTTTCTGTGCCGTTGAGCTGAGGAAAGGCAGCGTGTTTACATCAGTGATGTCATCAGTGTCTTCACTGAGTGGCTGAAAGTGGTGAAACATCTGTGACTCTGGGAAATATTTGATTATTTCCTCCACTGCTTGTATGAAGAGAGAGAAAATGAAGTCTTCCTCTGTATACACGATGATCTGTGCATGCTTGGCTACTTCAACGACAGGAGCTGATCTATCATCCATGTTTGAATGTTGCAGCTTTAAATGCTGTTGGCCTCCTCCCAGTTGGACATACCTGAAACACCTCACCCAGGAGTCTGTTTTTTTGCTTTTCTTCCCCCTGCTTTTACAGTCAGGTGGAGCTGCTGAGCGGGCGTTACACTTCCGTTCCATCATGGGGTGGTGTCTTCCTGGCAGGTTCTTCCCTCCTGCACCTGTTCCTGCATTGAGTGGTGCTGCAGTCTTCGCCGCAGTGGTCAGATCTGTCTCGTTACTGTTTGACTCACGTCTGTTCTCGTTGCGTACCTGGCTTCTCTGTTCCCCACACAGTGACCTGTTTGATCCTCCTGTGGAGCTCTGGTTTGCTTAAGTCTCGACCCGTCCATGGACTGTGAACCCGCCCGCTCTCTCTGCGCTCCGTCTGGGAACCCGTGGACATCCGTCTGTTGGACTTCCACCCACTCACCTCTCTGACACCTAAGGACACTCGAATCACTCCTGTGCTGCACATTGCTTCTGGCACAGCTACCCAGCTGAGGTTTATGGGGGTGGAGACATCTGATAGACCCACAGAGAAAATGGATGCAGCCGCCATGATGGCACCCACTGGTTTCCTGGACTCCGTTATCTCACAGACTAATAAATTACCAGAATTTCCCTCAGCAAAACTGAAAGCTGCTCGCTAACCAAGCTAGCATTACCTGACGACTTCTGTTTCACCTCTGAGTCTATGAGGATCCACTCACTTCTGATCCAGCCTCAAGTGGACATTTGAGGAACTGCAGTTTCTGGCAATTCCTCTGCCCAGGAGGATGCTACGTGGACATACTAGCAGTTAACATGGTTGTAACTGATGTGCAGCTTTAGCACCAAAGAATCTGCTGCTGAAAACTAGAATCCCACTGCGAGACGAGGACACACCGTCTCATGCAGCTTCAGTGCAGAGACGTTCTTTGTGTCCAGTGAAATAACTGCTGTTCAAACATAATGTTTTCCTCGCTGCATCAGACAGAATCACTAAAATGAAACTGTGTGGCATCTGTAAGATCTCCATCTCAGGTAACTACATCAAAAATGCGTCCTGCTCTCTTTGGCCACGGGAATATTGTCACCTTGATCTAAAGTCTGGAAAAACAGTAAAAATTCCTCACCTGCAGCAAAGCGGTACGGTGGCTTTGCTGCAGGTCATAATAGCACACATCAGAGCGACTGAAGCACGCTTTATAACCAGGAGGCCAGACTACTGTCCCGCCCCGCTCTCCGCGTTACTGAAGAGTGCAATAAATCAGCTGCAATTAATGCAAAATTATGCTGCATGGGTGCTGACTTAGATCAATAGCAGAGCACAATTTGCACCTACACTAGGCCTTTAAAGTGGCTACCTGTTAGCTTTTGTGTTGACATCAGAAGGCACATATGCTGCTTTAGACGGCCTCTCACTGACGTGTTCTTCTGAAGATAAAGCAGAACAAAAACAAGCTGCTGGAGCTGCAGGACGTTAGAGGAACTGATGCTTTCATACGCAGACGAGCTGCTGTATTTAAATTAAACGAACAGCCAGCTCTTCACTCTGTAAAGTTTACTTTTATCATGTTCAGCATTTTCATTGTACTTCATCCATTTGTTTAAAGTCAAATTAAAAGATGAAGGTGAAAGTCTGTCCACAGCCGGGACAATAATCTGAGACGTGTTTCTGCCTTTTCATATTTTTAACTCGTGTATTTTTTAATGTGATTTAATGTGAGGAACGAGCCATTTTTATAATTTTACTGTAATTTATTTCTGTTATGTTTCAGACAGTTGTGAATTCATTTATTGTTTGCTTGTTTTACAGTTATTGTAAGTATACTGACACTTCAGTGAAACCATTTTTATTTATCTTACTCTTTTTTAATTTCTTGACAATTTTATCAGTTTTATTTTTTATAATTTTAATTGCTTTACTGTCATTTAAATTGTGTAAAATTTTGAAAGATTTTTTTTTCTTTTTGCTAACTTCTCGACAGAATTTCAGAATATTTTTCGTTCTGTTTTGTTTTATCAACACTTGACTATTTTAATAATTCCATTTTTATGTGATATTTATTGTCTGCTATGTTTATTGATCTTATTATTGCAATCAATGGATTTTAGTGTGTGTATGTGAGAGAGAGAGAGAGAGATTTTTATTTTTTTACTTTTTGCAGTGCGTCTGATTGTTTGACAGCTGCTCTCTGAATGAAGTTTATCTGATTGTTGGCAGTGATTTGTAGAAATGAAAGCTGCTCCTTTCTGGGACTCGCAGCAGCTCTTTGTCCTCCGCTCACGCTTCCATCACGTCTGCTGACAGAAAACCGACTTTAATCAGCTGCTAACAGGTGGAAACGTGTCCGTAAGAGTTCACAGGGTTTGGTACTCACGACAGAACAAAATAACTCCTGTGATGGTGTTTCCATTAATAATTTACTCCTCACAATTATGGCTGACTCATCAACCATCCAACATATGTAATTAACCATGATGGACGAGCGGAGCGTCGCTGTAAAAACAAACAGAACGAAGCATTTTATTGTAGCAAAGATCAAACACATCACTGAATTCACATTTAATCTGAACGCTGTCATAAAACCTTACATGTATCCACTTATTCAGTTGCTGTTGTGAAAGGCAGTTTCTGCACCACATGTTTCATCTTCTCGGTTTTGTTTTTGTTTTTCTTTCAGTGAGTTTTAAAGTCCAGCCTCGCTGACCCTTCTGTACTTTTATACCTTCATATATTCGCTCTCTACCTGCTTACAGGCAGCGTCCCGGTGAACCTGAGTCCTTGAGCCTCTGCAGGGTGGAGGCCGGCAGTAAAACCTCTGCTCCGACATTAAAGGAGGCGACTGATCAACAGCAGATGAGGTCGGTGACGCTCTGATCTGATGTCGCATGTAGCTGGTTTTAAAAAGGCGAGCGAGGCCCGGAAACATGGCGCCATTTATCTCATAAATCAGCAGGACAGTAACCAAACACTGGACCTGTGGGTGGATGTAACGGAGTGTATGTACTGTAACCCAGAATAAAGGCTGCAGCTGGAGTCCCGAAACAAGCCTCTGCAGCAGAAATGATGGCACACCTGAGGGTTTCTGATCAGTTTGATATAAAGAATTTGTGCATGTTAAATATGGGAAGTCCAGTGTGGCCCAGTATCTTCCACTAGTACTGGATCGAGTACTGTACCAGTGTGTCAGCGACTGACAGCAAACAGTTTGGATCTGGAATGAAAGCAGCTGCTGTGATCAAATTAACATCAATGAAGTGTAGGTGTTCTTACACACACGTGGAGGTGTGGCATCTATTTGAGTTTCATTTGAAACCTGAAACAGGGCGGGCATTAATTGCTGCTGCTCGCTCTTTCAGACCGTTCTCTGTGAAGTCTCGAGATGGCTGTGAGGGAAAATCCCTGCGGATCAGCAGTTTCTGAACCACTCAGACCGGCTCGTCTCTCACCAACAACCGTGCCACCTTCAGGTCATTTAAATCGCATTTCTTCCCCATTTCTGATGCTTGGTTTGAACTTCTGCACCGTGTAGACGTGGTGAGGACGACCCTGTGTGTTGCTGTCATGTGATCGGCTGATTTGGGGGTGCTGTGGGCGTTCTGTGCTAACGCAGTAGCTGAATGCTATAATTAAGGGTAATACTGTAATAATGGTAAACCTATGGGCACAATCACAGCGGCCTCGTGTTAGCACGAGCTGCTGCTGTGCTAACATGAACAAAATGTGCTAAAACATTCAGCACTGCTGATGACCCATCCATCCACCCCACCCTCCTCCTAATGCTGACTTCGTGGCTGTAATGTGTGCAGTAATTTAACATGATTATTGAAATGTAAAAGATGGAGGTGACACCGCAAAACCCACATAAAACTCTCCTCGCACCAAAGCTTTCTCCTTTGTGGCAGACTCCTCTGCATGTATCTTTCTGCACTCGTTGCAGAGTGATGTGTAATGGAGAAACGTGGACGGACCACCCACCCTGCCGGAGCTGGAAACGAGTCCACAGAGGCCAGTTACTCTGTTTCCACAGGTCACTCGTGTCCGACGTGTTAAATTTGTGAACCGGGAAGAAGCCGGCGTGCGCGCCTTCGAGCCGCGGCTGAACGAAGACATCTGCTGTGCAGAAAGGAAAACAGGGTTAAAGCTTAAAGCTCCGATCAGACGAGCATCTTTTCCTAACTCTTCATAAACAATTTTAGCTTCCAAAGCAGAGAGCGGGGACGGACAGCAGAGGCTCATAAATCTCCTCTGAGATGAGTTACAGCAGCTCGGGGACGCCTTGGTGTGTCGGACGAGGGGCAGGCATGTGAAAACAGCCAAGATCATCACACCATCACTCATGGAAAATGTCCAAGCACGCAAAGAAATAGTCCCACCGAGGATTTTCTGACATTTCCAGCCATGTGTCATGAAATCATGAGAGAAGCTCTCCTGGAGAAGACTAAAGACTGAAAGAACCACCCGGATTTGGATTTTATTCTTCCACTGCAGAAGTCAGATTCCTACTCATTACACAGCAAAACACAGTTTGCATTTAAGCACAAAAAGGAGCTTTGTTTACATATGATAGATCTTTCTAAAATTTAACATTCTGGAAAACAAACATTTAGTTTAAAATAGATAAAATAAAGATTTGGATCAAATTTGTGCTCGTTTCTCTGAAACTTCTTTTAGTTTCATTTATTATCCTCCCAGAAATTCTCTGTGCTTCTGTCTTTCAAACAGCTAATAACAGTGATGTAATAAATATGATGTAATAACGATGATGTAATAACAATGATTATGTAATAACACTGATGATGTAATAACAATGATGATGTAATAACAATGATGATGTAATAACAATGATGTAATACACTGATGATGTAATAACAATGATGTAATAATGAAGTAATAACAATGATGATGAGTGGGAATAAACTCTATTGCTGTGGCGCTCGGTGGATTTTCCTCCAGACGATTTGAGTTTGTTATTTTTATCTCTTCATTTGACCTACTTTTGTTTCATTTAAATAACAGTTTTCAAAGCCAGCGTTACAAAGCGCTCTGTGAAAACACAAAATATGCACAATAAAATCCAATCATATAAGCAGGAGTGCAAACCAAAAACTCTGATGATGAAAACCATCGGTCTGATGACGAAGAACAAAATACGGAAGCTAAGAATAAAATAACCTAAAACATTAAAACTCATAAAAGTTAACCGATATAAATAAGTCGGACTGAACGAGCTGGAGTTCCTCCTGACAGCAAACACTTGGTAGACTTTAATGTGAGGACCAGGATCTCCGGTTGGGTGCTGGATGGTACCAGGATGGTTCTGGAGCCATGAAGGGCTTTAATAGAATCTAATAGAATAGAATTAATAGAATGTTTCATATGTTGGCATTTCTTGGTTCTTGCTGCTGCTGTGAAATCTACACAGACCAGTTGAGGCGGAGCAGGTCATCTACTAATCAGAAGGTCAATGGTTCAATACCCTGCTGCTTCAGTCTGCCTCATGAAGTGTTTGTAGGCAAAGTACTGAACCCTGTAATGTTGACCTTCTGATTATTAGCTGGTCTAATGGGTGTATTGTTGACACGACTGTGGCTACAAACTGACCCAAACAGTGGTGGGATGATATTTGTTGTCTTGTGTTCAGAAAAGTCTAAAAATGGAGAAATGGACCGGTCCACAGGTGGCCCACAGTCCTTCTGTTGGTCATCACCAACCTACAGGTGAAGTTTTCACGCGAGGTCAGAAAAGTCAGAGTGAATTCTGGAGGCTGGTCTTATTGTTGGGCTGTTATAACCCCGTGCTGCCCATTCCTGCTCCTGGTTTTATCTTTTGAGTCAAGCTATAAGCTGAGGTCATGTGGTCAGAACTCCAGCTGAGTAGATGGAGAAACTGCAAAAACAAGATGGCTGCCAAGCCCGCCTTGAACTCAACGCATCAGCGGTTGTGCTCCTCTGGGAGAGCCGCGTCCAAACTCAGAGGTGGAGGACGACAGATGGTGAAAGACACCGAAGACTGAGACTCCTCTCCCCTCTGTTTTGTCTGCGGTCCTCTCAGCGTTTGGTCACGGTGGACCAACCGGTCTGGGTTTGACGTCAGAGGGGCGAGGATGCGGTTACGGGCCTCCAGGACCGGCGTGACGGAGATCAGAGACGGTCAGTCGTTGGCTGGCTGCTTCACTGTACACAACAGGCAGAAGCAATAACACACATGGGTGGATCTGACTTCATGACTTCATGTGGTCTCTTTTTCTGCTCTGCTGTGAAAACAATGGAGAAGCTCATAAAGAGGAGAGCAGAGAGGAGCTTTAATATCTCAGGCAGAAGTAGTGCAGTCTCCTTTTGTTGACTTTTATTTTGATGGATGGGCTAATTTAAGTTTACTACTGAAAAACCAATCCTCCAAGAGCAACACCGAGCTAGAAGAGCCTCAGAGCTTCACCAAGCCGTATCCCACCATGCCATTGTTAAAGAACGGGAATAAAGTTCCAGGATTTATGCAGGTCCTGATCTGGAGCTGCATTTCAGTCAGCTCTTCCTGCAGCAGATTAGTGTTTGTTTCAAAAACGTTCTGAGAGGTTTTATTTTGCTCCCAAACATAAGATAACGTTCTCTAAAACATTCACAAAATGCTCGATGATAACCTTTTAAAAATATCCTTAAACATTCTGAAAGTGTGCTCAGCAGCAGGCCTTTGAGAGGCGAGGAACGCCCGGTGGGCCCGCCGGGACGGGCCAGCAGGCCCGCCGGGACGGGCCAGCGGGCCCTCACAGAAATTCAGACTGAAGTTCCTTTAAACCGACAGTGAACCTCATCTGTGACTTTGGACTGACGGCGGGAGCCGAACACGTCGGGCAGATCCAAAAACAAAAGTAAAAACAATCATTCTGGCTGACACGAATCAAAAAAGTATTAACCTCCAAAACCCTGACCCCAGGGCAAGGGTCAGGGGTCATCACCAACGATGACTCACAGGTTTCCCAGTGACATAGAATCATTTTCAGCACAGCGATGAATAAATAATAAGCCCGTGGTTTGCGCACAAATTACTCACTCATTAAAAAAAGCATAAAAATGTGGCTGCATTATAAAGAAATCCAGCATTGCTGTGGCAGCAAGGGGCGGCTCTGGCTGCAGACCTGTTGTGTATTTCCTGGTTAAACTATTGTTATGCAGTAGGTGCAGAGCTGACAATGATAACACACACACACACACACACACACACACACACACACACACACACACGGCAGATACGACGAGCTGCTGCTGAGAACCGTTGTGGGACGAGATCTTGAGTTATTGTGGAGGGTTTGGATGTGCATCACCCACAGGGCTTTGTGAAGCAGCAGTGTGTCGTGTGTGTGTGTGTGTGTGTGTGTGTGTGTGTGTGTGTGTGTGTGTGTGTGTGTGTGTGTGTGTGTGTGTGTGTGCTGCTGGTGGACTGTTGTCTATACTGAGGCGACTCCACGGGCAGCACAGCTCCAGCTGCTTCATGCAGCAGTGACTGATCTGCAATCTAAGTTAAAGCTGTTTGAGATGAGCGAGACTTCATCATCCTAACATAAAACACGGCTGCACAGGTCTCACTTTTACTCTTTACTCTTACTTTATTCTTCTCAGTTACATAGTTACAAATGAAAAAAGAAAACCTCGAGATCAGAACACTAATTCAAAAGAGAAGACAGAAATTATTAGCCAGATTGAACATCCATCTCTGTGCAGACTGACCAGGCTTGTTGCAGCAGGAACATCCAAAAGCTAAAATAATAACTTTGACATTTTTTCTTTTGCTCCTAAATGAAAACAAGAATCAATGAGAAATATTTAAAGAGCCCAAACCACAGAGAGACGAGTAAAAAACACGTTTATATTAACAGATGAAAGTTTTAAAGTCGGTGATGCGCACACGCAGCAGGCTACACGTGAGCCCAGTGTGGACGTCATGATGGAGACCTGCTTTACCTGCAGAGTGCTGCCATCTAGTGTCAAACTGCGTAACTACACACCATAATTAGGTCAGTATCGCAAAACCTTATTATTACTGTCGGTTATGATGTGTGTATGTTACCTCAAACTGTTGCAAATGTATTGTTAGTGTAAGTAATTTTCAACTGAAAAATATGAATAAGTTTCTAACCACGATATGAGTGACAGGAACTCCAAAAACGTCCCAAATCTCATTTTAATAATGATTAAATCTGAATTCTTCCACATCAAAGATTAAAAACTGGCTTTGATGTGTCTCACTGGTGTTTTTAATCTTTTTTTTTGAGCTGTAAACAAACCAGTTTACAATTTAGAGTTTTTTTTTTAAAACCTTTGATGTTAAACAGTGAACTGAGCTGATCTCAAGGAGCGATCTGGATTATTCTTATTAAAGGGGGTCGATTTATTTAAAGACTCAAAGGTTTTCTTTGCATTTCTGTTTGAAGAAACAAACTCTGGGATTGGCTGAAGTCTTTTCTTTTTAAAACTAGCTTACATTTTTTTTAGCGGTTAGATTTTTTTGCAGTAATCTCAGAAATGTGCGTGTTTTTTGCTGATCGTCCTCTGTGACAGAATATTTTGTGTTTTTGAGGGAAACTGTAACTTATTTAATGCTTTTGTAGAAGAACAGATTGTGTTTGTGTGTTTGTGGAGCCGAGCTGCACAGTCTCTTTCTCCACACATTCAGACCACATTTTGATCTCAAAAGGAGATGCATCGAGCTGCAGTTTAACAGGTTAAAGGTCACATTTGCTGGTTGAAGGTGATGTCAGACATTCGTCCGTGCTTCGGAAAGTGTGAACTCTGTTTCTGTGGGAAAGTTTGTTACTCACTGAGTTCTAAAATAGATTGTTTATTTTATCTTGGCCTCTGGTCAGCATAACGCTGGTTTCAGAGGTAGATGTCTCTGAGAACCATGAACACGACTGCAGATTTTCTCACTGGAGTCGAACCCGCAGCGTTGGCGTCGTCACTGCTTTACATGAACTTCTGCGCTGGAAGACATTAAATTTTATTGATGTTATTTTCAGAATTCTGAGAAAAAGAAACCGCTGTTGCAAAATTTAAAAGGGAAAAACAGGAATTTAAGAAAGAAAAATAAAATAATTTTTAAGACCTCACAAAATGAATAAACCGATAAATGATGAAGGACCAAAATTAGTGGAAATGACTACACTAAAAAAACAGATTTTTTCTGTAGAATATTGCGCAGTCCTCTCAGAGGAGTTCACTTCTGTGTTGTGTAAAGTATCCTCCAGAGTCTCAGGCAGAGGGACCCAATCAGTTCACTCTTTAATGACACAGAACTCAAGTCCTTCTCTCAACTTTAGGAACAGTTTACACTTCCATCATATTTATAGGTACCTACAAATATGACACCGTCTCATAGGACATAAAGAAAGAGAATTAACTGATTTTATTTCATTGCTATCACAAACTAACACACACACAGTTAAAAAACTGTTCTGGAAAATGTCGTTTTAAAAAAGGTTTAATGATACACTTGATTTAATCTTTGCTTTTACGTAAGATAAAACGTTTCTCTGATCTCTGCAGTTTAGAACTGATGCTCGGTGGTGACCTCTGTGATGTCCTCGGCCAATCTCTGCTCAGACTGGGTGTGCAGCATTGTTACTGTGGAGACAAAGAGGTCACGTGGGGTCAAATCGAGGTCATCTCAGCCGTTTCACCTCCCTTCCCCCTCCCCTTTAGGGTAACATTCTTCTGATTGGGTGCCACTGACAATCAGAAGGTTTGAACAGTGGGTGGGTGGAGCTTCTGTGCACATAGCCTGGGTTGATCCTGAGATCATCATATTAGGGATAGCCCCTCTCACTGACATCATGCAGAGTGCAGGCATCAGATCCCCTTTAACAGAGGGATCAGCTGCATATTTAACAGTAACTGTTACCTGAGGGTCTCTGTAGATATAAGCGCACCATGAGTGCAGTGGTGATGAAACATGGACAGAACACCACCAGGTAGCAGACCACTCTCAGCAGAAACTGCTGGTGGGGGGAGAGAGGGGGTGAAGATGAAGCAGCAGGTGGAGCTGTGGTAGAAGGAGAAGCCGTGGCAGTGGATGGAATTGGTGAAGTCAGTGGGGCTGAAACAGAAAGCAGAGTTGAGGCAGAAGACGGGGATGATGTAGTGGGTGGGGCTAATGTAGAAGGCGGAGCTGTGGTTGTAGGTTTACCTGCAGAGAGAATCTGTTCAGGTGGTTACGTGGATGAAATCATATAAAAGATGGACGCAGCTTTCTGGTTTAGTGTGAAAGGTGAAGCCTTTAAGTTGCATTCTTTCTAATGGCCACCAGGGGGCAAAAAGAGTTCTGGTTGGTGTGGAAGTCTATGGAAAAACCACCCTCAGCTTCCTCACTCTGTGACCTCACTAAACACTTTATGACTTCATGGGGTAGTTTGAGCTTATACTGAATAATCAGAAGGTGTTAGCCAATGAGCATGCAGCATCCTTGGTTTCACAGTTGGATCCGCCCCTCAGCTGTCACACCTGGTTTGAAAAGAGGTGGTGATGGCCAAAAAGCTCGAGGCCTCATAACAAAGCTTCACTAACCATCACGGTGCCTACATCCATCTTTTATACGGTCTGTGGATGAATATGTTGATCATACTGAAAATCCCCACCTGTGATGGTGATCCAGCTGGGTGGAGACTCTCCATGACCTCTGATGTCACACTTGTAGAGGCCTTCATCAGACCTGGAAACATGCTGGATGGTCATGTAACCCGTAGGCTCGGTCCTGATGAGGGAGCCATCTTTATAGAAAGCAGCTGGGGGGGTTAGAGCTGAGGTCTTTGATTTACAGAGCAGAGTGATGCTGTCTCCCTCCATCACAGGGAGGACGGGACCCTGCAGGATCACCGGTCCACCTCAACACAGAGACAAACTACAGCATTTCATCCATTTACACTCAGCTTCATCAACACTAACAACACACACTTACCCGTCACAGTGATGTTGATGGTGTTACTGGTTACTCCCTCTCCGGACTCACACCAGTAAACTCCACTGTCCCTTCTGAAGATGTAGGTGATGTTACAAGAAGAACCAGCTTGTTTCCCCCACCCGTCTCCACACCGAGTGCTCTGTCGTTTGGGCGTGTTCCTCATCAGAGTCCATCCAGCAGGGCGGGCCTCCCCCTCACAGTTCAGAGACAAAAAGTCACCTTCAAACAGCTGAGAGCTGCTGGGGCTCACAGTGAGACGAGCTGCGAGGCAGAGAGGGAAGAATGAATTATGTTCATTTCAAACTCTGGAAGTCAAGAAGAATTACAGTGTGACAGCACCATCCACCAACAGCTACATTTACGTATGAAGGGTTCTTTCTGAGAGCAGCAGTGTTAACAGTTATATAGAGTTTGTGCTGTTTTTTAATTATATTATCTAATCAATAATCCAGCCTTCTGAGTGGTGCAGGCTGCTTGTTGTTCAGTTTTGGTCAGTGAAATTCTTTTTTATGCTGGTGTGTAACTTAACAGTTTGTGCTACCCAACCTGCCTAACATTAACTTATGCTCTCCATTGTCAGGTCTAAATATAACACCGAGGCTTCAGAAAGTCAGAGGTGTCAAGAAACCAATGAGAGACGTCGTGGTAGTTACACTCATCTTTTATACACAGTCTGTGGTGATGGTGAGCAGCAGGTTGTGTAATGAGAGCAAATAAATGAACCCAAGATGCACAGCAGCAGCAATGAGTCACATTAACACAGGATGTCTTGTAAGGTGAGAGGTGGCCAGTTTATATGTTAAATGCTACTCAGGAAACTGACTGCCACTGTGCTGACAGGATGTGGTAGGGAGCCTCTGTTGCAGCAGTGGCCACCTGAGAGTGAAAACACATTATTTATTTGAGTTCTTTCTGCTGTTTGATGTTTGTGATTACTGAGTCCTGATTCGGTCAGCTGAATATCATCAGCCAGTTCATGCAGATTGTTAGCGGGGCTCAGAAATGCTGGAAAAAATAACATGAATTAAAAATTTTACTTCTTAATAGGAAAATATTCACAGTATGAAGGTAAAATTTTGCAAGGCTTCAGTTATTGCACATAATTATTACTAAATGACTTCTAAGATGTCAACATGGACCTCAAACTATTTTCACGTGAAGGCTGATCAGTGCTGATGAGACCCAACAGCAGCTGCTAGAGTCTGCAGGGTCCAGAGCTGGCACCACAGGTGAGGAGTGTTACCAGGACCGTGCTTTTGTCCAACATTCACGAGGTCGTGCACCATGAACTCGTGTTTCAGGGTCATGTCGTCAGTGATGAGCTCCACAGAAACGTCCCAGCTAAACAACCTGAACTGCGGTGGCCGCTCTCGGTGGGGTTTCGTGGTCCACAGCAGCAAACTCGCTGCACGCCACCGCACACCACCGCCCCAACAGACTCCACTCTGCTGTGCCTCAAAATTCAGTTCAAGTTGAAGCGTTGCTATTTGAACGTGGGGAATAAGAGCCAGCATTCAGCGTGAATGCAAACTGAATGCTTTATTATTTTTTTAGGTGCAGAATTGCTGAAGTTCTTTTAGCTGGATATCATCTAATGATCTATGTGAAAAGGTACAGGCTCTGAAATGTACTCAAAGTAAGAAAGTAAAAGAAGATCTTTGAGGGACGTTTCTACCTGCAATTCTTGTGCAAAGTTTACTAATATTAGTACACGGGAATACAAATATTATTGCAGCCTAAATTCTAATTCTAATGAATGTACTCAGGCTGAACCTGTTATGTAGGACACAATCGGTGAAAGGGAATAAAAAAAAATTATTTAGTCTGTAGGTTTCCTGTGTGAATGACTTCAGGCGCCATACGTCATACTTGAGAAAGCTGCAACCCATGATCAAAAACCAGAAAGGTACAATCACACATTCAGTGGACGAATCCTTCCTCTTTAAAACAATAATTAATGATCGCTTGCATCTGTAAATTGTTGCTACCAAAAACAAGAGTCACACTCACAGCGGGTGACCCACTGGTACCTTGAGGAAGCTACTTTTATGCCTTTGATTACGGGTACCTTTTAACGGCGTTAAAGGCCCTCGCCGCCCGTGAGCCCCCGCGAACCTCCATCGAGCGCGAATTAATCTGTAGTCATGAAACTTCCATTTTACTTGGTTTCGGCACATCTCTACATTTATAAATGTCTCTTTCATTGTCACTGATGTACCAAACATATCTGCTTTTACAAGAACATCTCTGTAAGTTCATACGTTTTATAAATGTCTCTAAATCCACTGGATTCTTTAGGGTGGGGTGAATTAACCTTTGAACTTCCAGCTTGCCTCTACCGTTCCTGTCTCAGCTCAGATTTCACCTTTCACAGAAAGTGAACTCTGTTTTTCCCAAAGGAAAATTGCACTGTTCAGTGGGGCCCTGCGGATACATTTATGTGTACATCGTGTTGTACATGTTGTATTTAAATATGCTGTAAGTGCGTGAAGATTCACACTCTGACTTCCTGATAGAATAAAATGAAGTAAAAAGTGGACTGACCTTGGTTTGTTGTGCCGTACAGCAGTGAGAGCAAACCTGAACAGAACCACACTCGGGTCAGTTTAAGTTTCACATTTAATATGACAAACAAAATGTTTAGTGTACTCACAGAGCAGCCACAGTAGAAACCCATCCTCCATCCTGCTGCTCTCATATTTGACTGAGACTTGATGATGACACTTTGCTCAGTTCATAGAACTGACAACCCCCCAACTCACCATCACCACTGCCTCCCGCCTCCCGCCCTGTGTCGGTGTTTTGGTTTCTTTTTAATCTGAAAACAATGAAGGACCCTTTCCTGTAAAAGAAGCAGAGAAATTAAGTATTAAAATGAAACAGATCCATAAAATTTTCCATCAATTTCAGAGTTTGTCAGGATTCAGAATTCATCTCAGTACAGAAGCAGCATTAGTGAAATGATTCCAGGGTGGTGAGTGGTTCCTAGGATCCTTAAGAGTAGAATGGGAGGCAGAGCCTTCAGCTTTTTTAAGATTTAAAAGGCTAGCCAGGCCTCCACCTGTAAACCCATTCATGGGATACTTAAGAGTAGAATGGGAGGCGGAGCCTTCAGCTTTCAGGCCCCTCTTCTGTGGAACCAGCTCCCAGTTTGG
>JAVDPK010014153.1:0-17850 GCA_034780415.1 Cichlasoma orientale
TAAATAAAAATTGTCTACCTCATTTTAAGTTATCGTACGATTAATTGATTTATTGTTTATCGCGACAGGCCTAGCTATACAGTGCCATTCAAAAGTTTGGACACACTTACCCATTCATATTAATGGGTGAGTGTGTCCAAACTTTTGACTGGTACTGTATGTGAACTGATGCTACCAGCGATCTCTCCTTGTTGCTAAGAACATCCAGTGAACCTGGAAATGACCCGCAATACAGCGCTGATTCATGTTATTTGCCTAAGTATCAGCCCCTGCGATTTCCAACTCCTTTTGCCAGATCGGGTCATATATGTTAATGAAATACATACAGCTATTGCATCTTCAGCAGCTTACCTGCATAAAGCAGAACCTCATGTTTTATATTTGCATGGGTACATTTCAAGGTTTCTCACACCTTGGTTCACTTGATGACACACATTAATAGTGGGTCAACAACCACCTACAAAGGGGACAACTCTCACTAGGGTTTAAATAGCTGGGATTCTCCACCTTTTGGTTTTAGAACTGAAGGAGCCTCTTGTATGCCACGTGAAACATCTTCAAAAACGTTTTTTTTTTAAATTTCTTGAGATTACCATGACCTGGATGACTGAGAACCTACACAGGCATAAAGTTTCTGTCAGTGAAATACTAACAGCTTACCATGTCAGAGCATTGGCTTGCTGGTGTGGGTGTAGATATAGGCATACACTACAGAACAAGGAGAGTGGCACAGTTGGGTATTTTTTATCCCTGTGCTGCTTTTATAAAGAAATGTAAGTGTTCAACATGTAAAAAGAATGTGAATAAGTGACATTTTATTTCAGTTTTTTGTTCTAATATAATGTGTGTATTTTCCTTAGGCTGAGTTTGATATGAGTGATGGGGGAAAAAATTGGGTCATCTATTCCTTTGGGATTTCAATTTTTTTTTTCTTTTTGCCTGTGACCTTCAAAATGAGACGCATGCACAGGACATTCAGTAATGTAGAACTCTGACATGGAAGAATAGGAATTAACAAATGATTCCTGTTAAGAACTGCTTCCAAAGCACCCCAATTAAGCACTTCTAAGCCAATCAATTTCATTAATTAGTGCTGCCATGTTTTCCTTACAGCTGCCCATTACAAGACAATGATTTAAAACTAATAACAGTGGAGTTTTTGCTCACCTCAGTCAAATCCAAGCCATTTTTTCTACTCTGTCTTTGCACTGAAAAGATAATAAATCAGTTACACTGATGCTAAAAACATGAGTAGGCCAACTTTTTTTCCCTGCAAAAATTTAATCTGGAATCAATAAAAAAAAAAAGATTATAACATGAGTTTCAATCAGTATCTATCCCTTTGCAAACAGCATTCCATTGCATCCTCACACCATCTTAGAGTCACAAAGTGTGAGGTTTATTGTTTCTAATTGTAGTTTACAAGCATTATAGTTTATTAGCATTTTACAAGCTAACAAATAAAACTATAAAAATGTTTTCAAATTGTTTTTGCTAAAAGAAATGCATCTTTATATAACAATTTTTATTCAGTTTGTTCAATATATTACATGCTTGGTTTTTCTGCCTTTACTATCCTGTATTACTACCACAAGCACTAACAAACTATAGGAACTGCACAAAAACACACAATCTAGACAATGACCAACAATTAATAAATAAACAGATGAAAGAATGTGAAGACACCATAATGTCAGTTGTCCAGATCAAAAAGTCCATAATTGTTTTTGTTGCAAAACACACTTTAGTGCTTGAATTTTCAAAAATACATGTTATTGTTCTTTGTATAAACAATAACATGGCTATGGATAGGACGAGGTAGAAGTCAAAAGGTTTTAAAAGTAGAGTGCCAAACTGTGTTCATAAACATATAAAAACTGGGTAACCATTCTACAATTTCTGCTGTCTAATACCTGATCTCTGACTTGTGCAGAGTGTCCATAGAGAAACTCGTCTAGGATTAGTAGGCCTGAAGGGGCTGCTGGCCAAGAATAATCCAAATCAGAGAAATGAGCCCTCCAAAGTGACGCCACACCTGACAAAAAGAAAGACAAAGCAATGAACTAAGTCTCTCTGTATCCATAACATAACTGTGTACACTTTTGACACCATTAAAATCTGAGTAAAATTCCTACTAATAACTGTACTATTTCACAGTTTGTCTGGGTCGTCCAGTATACATTATATATTCAGCACACAATGTCAGAAAGCACATTGTGTCACATGCATTCAATCGTTGCAAAGTAACGACTTCTGCAGACACCCCTTCCCTTTAGATTTCCGTTACCTATCATTGCAATGTGGCGGTACCTCTTCTTACTCCCATTAGGCATGGACCCCCCTTCCCCCCAATTTTAAGTGCATTTGGCTGTAAATTTCCGCTGTTATCGCTTTAGGTGACAAACATATAGGAGGTTACATTCGCTCATTGTTTATTAACAGCAGTTTCATGGTCGAAGATAAATGGAAAAACATGGATGATGCAGGGCGAGCATAGAAGATGCAGCTGATTATTTGACATGGCAAGAACAAACATGTGGACTACATAAAACAAAATGCTGTTTGCTGAACGACGACTTATGTGAATGACCACATCGACACTTAAATGAGACAAAACGTGACTGTGGATGCAGACTAAGTAACTACACTAAAAGCATGGCCTGTGAAGTGAGTGTATGCTTAAAAACATGGCCTTTTAAAAGACAGCCACTTCGTCGAGAACTAGCTAAATGGTTGCTATAAGCCAATTATCTAATATTTTTGTCAAAATTACTCATACCGAGAAGGCAGAAAACACGTCATATCTTCGTTATTAGACGGTGACCTTAACTTTATTAGAGTATAACAACTCGGCTAGCTTGCTTATGCTAGAGAGCTTTCATGGGCCATCTTTAAAGACAGAATTAGCATTAGCTCGTCTATTCCTTGTGTGTAACATACGCTGTTACTATCGACTAGCTAACAATTGTGTAATTTGACATGTTACAAGTAGGACTTTCAGTGTTTTTTCGGCTGCCTGGTGTGGGTTAAACAATCACGTTTGTTTCTGTAAAGGGCTAGCCGAGGACATGGGCTAGCATCAAGTGGCTAACACTAGCTATGTTAGCTAAGCCTTGATCTGTAGGCTAACGTGGCTGTCGTAAACTTGTTATACTTTGACCCCTACCCGGTGTGTTCACTCAAAAATAATTGGGGCTTTCTCGACACTGTGAACGCGTTACCTTTCTAGTTTTATTTTTTTAAAGCAGGGAAGATTTGACACACATTTTCATTTTAGGATACAATGGACCCCCATAGTGGAGTCTGTGACCCGGCTTTGCTAGCTTGTTAGCTAATGTTTTGTTTTGTAGTGAGGTGGTTTCACCAGAAATAACATCCCGCTAAGCAAACACGACCGGCTCACGAGGTACTCACTTTACGAAGTGTTTAAGGTCACAAGGTTCCCCCATCTTCGAAATCACCGGTGATCGGCTTTCTAAAACATCAGGCAGCAACGTATACCGACGTTAAATCCATACGGAGCTGTCGGAAATGGTCGTCGGTTCAGTGGCTCCGCTACTGCTGCGCCCTAGCTTCAGCATGGGTGAATGGTGGTGCGACCGAGCTAGCATGCGCTCACATAGTTGGAGAAGAGTTGTGGAGGAGATCTAAAACGCAAATAATCACGAATGTCGAGCCTTGGGAAATGTTTAAATTACACAGCTGACACTCTGATCCCCTCCCGAAGTGTTTTGAGCATGTGTTTAGAACACTTTTTGTTCGTCTCAGCCACTAATCGTTGTGCCTCTCCGTCTGAGGCTCCTGTGTTCAGCATCACATGATGTGGGCGCACAGCTGGCGCGAACCCCGGAGCGCACTGCGGCTCAAACAGCGTACCACATAACACTGAAAAGTAAATAAAGATATAAAAAAGAAAAGAAAGATCGACCTTGTTAGAAAGTATGAAATAGTGAATAAGATGGAGATACAATCTCAATACCTCTCAAAACCTTGCTGTTTTGAGAGACATGATACTTCATGCTGAACCCCAGAAAGAGAACTGGCTGACATAATTACAGTTAAACTAAAAAGAAAGCAAAAAAAACAAAAACAAAAAAACCCAACTTAAACTTAAAACGAAAATATACAGGAAATGTATTTCATCTAGATAAAACAAGAGCCATTGCTGCAGATTTTTGAGACCGGGATGTCAACACAGCTGTGCGTCAGTTTCCTTTACGAAGTGCTGTGTTTACATTCTAATACCTTAAGAACTTATTAAAATATGCTTTATAGTCATGTATTACCTTATTTTATTTAGCTTCTCCGTTTTAAATAATATTTAGCCTTTTTCAATTGTATTGTTTTTTAGTTTCTATTTAATTTTATAGTAATTTTTTTTGCTGTAAAAAGCTTACTTTATCATTTACATAATTTATGTAGATATTTAATTAATATATTTTTACCTTTTTTATTATTTCATCTATTTTCTGTTTGTAACAGTAAAGTTGCAAGGAGTAGAGACAGTGAAGGTAGATGAGTTTAAATACCTGGGGTCATCCATCCAAGATTGTAGTGAGACCTGCTATGATGTATGGTTTGGAGATGGCGAAGGTGAAGGAGAAGACCTGAGAGGAGGTTCGTGGATGTAGTGAAGGAGGAACTTCTGAGGGTTTGCGTGACAGAGGAGGATGCTAGGGATAGGGAGAGGTGGAAGTAGATGATCCGTTGTGGTGACCCTGAAGAGAGTAGCCAAAAGAGGATCTATTTTCTATTAATTCTCAGTTTCATACTCTTATTATAGCCTGTTTTGAGAATGTCAAAACAGGCTATTTTGGAAATCTTTTGTTACAGCAGTTGAAATTAATAATGTTGATATCTGGCAGCTGATTCTCTGCCAGACAGATATTGTATTATCAACGGTGAAAGCATGTTGCACGAAAGATTTCCCACGTATGTCCTCGTGGCAGTGCAGCTGAGAAAGTGCTCTGCTGCCTGTCCATTAAGTGGTGCAGAGGCTTGTGGATAACAGTTATTGTATGCATACGTTTGTTCAGCGACCCTCTCAGCAACACAGCTTCAAAACTGTCCACCTGCAGTCAATCACGGAGGTAGTTTTCTCAATCAGTTTCAGTGTGTTGGTGTTATCAGCTGCAAAGCTGCTCCACCAGCAGTATTCTGTACTCACCACAACTGACTGATTAAAAAAAAATCTCCATCATTTTACTGCACACACTGAAGTATCTCAGCTTCCTTGGGAAATAAACATGCATGAAAACACAACTCAGGCACTGCAAAAGTTTGATTGATTTATTGACAACCAACAATAAATCATGCTATAACAATAAAATCACAAGGTATACTAAATCATTTTTAAAATAGTAAAAACTTAACTAAAACAAGGAAATACAAAATGAAGTCATACTTCAAAATACTGTAATAGCAGAATATAATTTCTCTGTTATCAGCACCAGATGAATGTAACTCTGGAAAAGACTTTAAATATGTTGAACTGTGACAGCTTCTTCATGAAAGGACAGAAGGCACAGAGGTTAAATGGGAACTGAGGGTTAGGTTCTGCTGAAAATATGAATATGCAAATTACAGGCTCGGGTCTATTACCGTTTTTATACGTAACAACCTTAATACAGAACAGCCTCAGTAGCTTCAGTAACGTTTCCATGCCGGTACAGTAGATGGCAGCGTGCACCTTCGACCTTGGTTGGCAGCACGCCCTTTGAGGAAGAAGGAGAAGAATGCCATTTTCCCTTAAATTCTGACAGGACAGCGTGGAAGCCGATCTTAATTGTTCTCGGTGTCTCTACTGGTCTCGGTATTTTAACGAGTCTTTGGTTGTCTTTAGTGTAAGTTTTGCCGTTGGTTATGTGGTTATATCTTGGCAATAAATACATTTTAAATTTCATCGTCATTGATTACTGGTCGGTCTCGGTGGTCAAACGAGCTAACGCTAAAGCTACAGGCCTAGCTGGGTGTAAAGCTGAGTGTAGCTAAGCTCGACATTTTGTTGTTGGTTTGAGTGGCAAATGTGTTTGAATTTCCAGCACTCACGTTGGCTAACGAACCACGTGAGTTAATTAAATTGCACACAAGGTTACGACTATTACAGGTTGTGTGTATTTTTTGTGTATATTTTGTCAGCGGTGCGGTTGACGAGGACGTGCCCGTGTCAGTAATGGCGACGTGGTTTCAGTGTGCTCGGAGCACCGTGCTTTTGATTAGCTGCACGCAGCTGATGCAGTGATACAGATAATTAGTAACTTATTGTACATGATGGGGGTTTCACTTCATGGATGGCCAAACTGGAAACTTTGTCTTTACTCTTTTTTCTTCTTCTTCAGTGAGTGTTTTCTCACTGTTTGACTCTTTGAGATCTCTTGGTTGTGCATGAACGTAATGCATCAAGATGTCATGTTAGTTGGTTGTCTTCTTGGGATTCGTGGTCTAAAGGCATACAGTTATATTTTTTTTCTTCATTCTGGTGTATCTGATGGTTATAGGTAGCCATTGTACCACTGGGTAAACAAGCTGAGGTGCTGTGTGATTGCATTATGGTTTAATGGTCTGGAACGGAGCAGTGACCCAGGTTACCTCTGCGTAAGGATCAGCTCATGAAATCCTTCATTTATACAAGGCTGAAACAGTTGTTGCTGCAGTGAACTGAACATTTTGGAATCACTGGGAGAAGTGGGATCAAAACAGCAATATAGTGGAGAAACCGTGACAAGGAGCAACATCCAAAGTCCACAGTTTTTTTGCTTTTTTTTTTTTTGGTCTTGTTTTTTTTTTTCCTCCTTTGTGCATCAGAAACATGACAGACTAGCTGGACCCGTCTGACCTACTTTAAGACAAGAAATCTGAACCCTTAACAACACAAAGGAATGCACCAGGGGAATGTGATTGTTCACCATGGAATCGGTTTTTGCATAAAAGATTACATCCATAATTGCATTTAATTACGAATTGAGGTGGGGTCTATGGTGGGTGAAGCATAAAAGTTTCAAACTTGCTGAATCAATCAGCTGGTCAAGTTTTGAAAAATTAGACTGTTGCACAGCTTTGAAGCTAAAATATGCATAATGCAAACATTGAGGGATGATTGTAAGTAACACCAGGTAAGCAGATAGGACTTAGTTGCCCAAAACATGGAAAAAATGCTGCTTTGGACTTTAGATCTAGTATAACAGTAGTAAAAGCAGTATTGGAGGGTTGCAGGGTTGATTAGACAGCATTGTAAATGACTTTGTGTAGTCTGAGTCTATGATTTGGAGCTGCTTTGGTTAGATCATTGCTGGCGCAGATGAAGTGGCAGTAAAAGATTGGTGATATTATGCACGGTTTACAGTGATTTAGTGCTTTGTTAAATCACAGTGCCAGATGAACTTTTTTTTTCCCAAGTGGGGATTTCACAGCTGGATTTATGACAGATCATTGAGGTTGTCCCCGTTGATTGATAACTTGGCTAAATAAGTGGACATTATTTATAAACTTTAAAGTGGACTCATTATATTGAGGGTTTTTTTATGTTCTGGGAGGTGGATTCATGTAAAGCTTGTCATATTTCAGTCCACGTTATGTTCAGAAGTAGCCTCTCTCTCCTATTGAAATCAGTATGGCTATGTTTTTTGAATGTGCTGCTGTTTTTTCTGTGAAGTGAGTTTTTTTTTTTTTTTTGTGTGTGTGTGTGTGGACCTAGCCTTATACTAGGTCAACACAAAACACTGAAGGTGTGATATTCAGTGGATATTTTATACAGTGAGCAAAAATTTACTTGGAAAGTGGTCTGGATCTTATTTCATTAATTTAGCTGTGATTTCAACATAAAGGCCTTCAGTTTTGAGGCTTTGCCCTCTAGAACGTGAGGTGGATTTGTGATTAACTGTTGCTGGTAACCTCTGTGGCTTTTATTTTGCAGTCTTGGGTGTTTTAAAAGTGGCCGTTTGGGGCATCAGTATAATGGTGTCTGTAATGCCCCTGAGATTGCATTGCTATTTAGGTTTTATGGTGGTATATTGAAATGCCGGGAAATTGGCGCGGAGCTACAGATGCTCTGTTGGCAATAATATTATTTTATATCCTTCTGTCTACAGGTGCTGTTATTTGTGCTTCAGCATGGCGGTCGTCATCCGTTTACAGGGACTGAGAGTCACAGCGGGTGCTGAGGATATTCGCAGGTTCTTCACTGGCCTCAAAATTCCTGATGGAGGGGTGCATATAATTGGTGGGGAGCGAGAGGAGGCTTTCATTATCTTTGCTTCAGATGAGGATGCAAGAAGAGCCATGACACGGTCAGGTGGGGTCATTAAAGGCTCACCTGTTATGCTGCTGTTAAGCAGTAAAACAGAGATGCAAAGCATGCTTGACAGAACTACAAAAATTGTGGAGCGTGATCAGAAGAGGCGACTTGAAGATGACGTAAGACATCCTCGCAGATCTGTGGACCCCAAGATGGGCAGGAGATCAGGCAGCAAGTCAGGTGACACACCTCCACCCCTGATTCCGAGAGCCTCAAACACAGATGATGTGTTTTTGTTTCTAAAAGGACTGCCTTTCTCTGTGACTGAAAAGGAAATCTGTGACTTTTTTAGTGGGCTACTTGTTGATGAAGTTGTTTTAGTTAAAAATCGACAAGGATCAAACAATGGGACAGGTTTTGTTAAATTTGCAACACGAGAGGATGCAATGGAAGGGTTGAAGAGAGATAGGGAATACATTGGAACAAGGTATATTGAGATCTCCACGACAACATTAAATGATTGGTATCGGGCTACTGGTGGAATGCCGACAGCTGCCGTGGGTGACGGTTTTCAAAGGGGGAGATCTCCCATTCCCAATCCGAGGACTGCACAACACCGTGTAAGGTCAAGATCGCCTGTTGCCCAGAGACACATTGCTCCTTCTGATGAGGAGTACTGTGTTGTGTTGGAGAATCTGTCATTTGCAGTGGAAAAAGAAGATATAAAACAGCTTTTTCATAGTGCAAAACTTGAAGATGACCAGATCCTGCACTTGATTGACAGAGACGGGAAACGAAAAAGATCTGCACTGGTGCTGTTCAAGAGTTTGCGTGACTATTGTGAGGCTTTGGCTCATGAAAAAAGACAGTTTTTCAATCGACTAGTGCATACCCGTCCAATCTCAAGAGAGAACATGATTGCCCTTCTGAAACCTCAAGGTGTCACTGTCCAACCTTCTGGAAGCTCTGAAAGATTTCAGGAGAGGGCTCCGTCTTACTCCAGTGATCCTTATGACTCTGAGAAGGTTTGTGTATTTGTGCGGAACCTGCCGTTTGATGTGCGAAAAGTTGAGATTATCGACTTCTTTCATGGGTTTAATATCACAGAGAACAACGTGCATCTGCTGCAGGACCGAGAAGGCGCTGGGGTTGGAAAGGCTTTGGTTGTTTTTGGATCTGAGGCAGAGGCTATGAGGGCACTATCTCTGGATGGACGACGGTTTCTTGGGTCAGAAGTCATACTAAAGTGTATTTCACGTTCTCAGATGCAGCAGTTGGGTGTTGATCCAGAGCCACTGCCAAGAGGGGAGCGGTACTCGGGCAAGAGCAGTGAAGCATCTTATCGCAGTGATGATGCTTCGTATCCTAACTTCAGGATTGCTCGTGATGGTGATGTACCAGTGACTAATACACGGGACCGCATCCATGGAGGCTTTGATTATGAACCTCGTGCGGTGCGGTCTCGGTCTCCAGAAGACAGGGGTAATGGAGTTCGTGATAATTTCCGCTCTCCAGTGGAGCCTTCTGATGCTCCCACCTGTGTACAGTTAGTTAACTTACCTTTCCAGATCAGAAGCGAAGAAATCTATGATTTTTGTTATGGATATCGCATAATACCTGGATCTGTGTCACTGCAGTATGACCAGAGTGGAAAACCTAAAGGCTCTGCTACTTTGGTATTTGAGTGTCGTCGGGAGGCATTAACAGCAATTGAAGAACTAAGCGGAAGACCAATAGGGCCGAGAAAAATAAAGCTACAACTTGTGTGAAAGTGACATTGCTTTTCAGTGGGAATGTACACCGTGTTGATCTGAAACAAAATGAGTTTAAAAACTACTGCCTTGTTTGGGGGGGAACTGCTGCTGTTGACATGGCTTTATGATTCTGATTATGAAATGAACTTGCATGTACTTTGTTTAGTTGTATTTCTTATTGTGATTAGGGTGATTTTTGATTTAATCTGAGTGGTAAAAGAAATACTTGGTAAAATTTTTTGATTCAGCTTATAGCAGTGAAACTGTTCTATTTCATCTCACTCTTTTGTACAGTGTGTCATTTTAAAATAAAAATTCATACATTTGATTACATTACATTGTTCACATTAAATTAGGGCCTGCTGCCATAAAGTCTGTCTGTAGAGGATGCAGGTTAACTATGAATAAAAACCAAACTTCTCAATTGAGTTCAGCGGCGTGATCTTTTTTTGTTTCCATGCTGAAGATGTGATATTCAGTTTTTTATTTTTGTATGAAATTGCAGAACAAGACCTCAATATGATCACTAGCAGTGTCTGTATTTCAAATATTTAGCTGTCTTTCTGGTATAAAAATTGTTCACCATCAGCAGCAAGTAATTCATTCAATGTAGGAGTGTGAAAATGTTTAGATGCTGGAACACAACTGCTAATCAACTGGTTTAATATTGGCCATCAATTTGTGGAAAATTGCATTTACTGATGGTACCATGGTAAAGGTAAGAGAATAAATGGTGTACTGACAGGTTAACATAGTTTCACAAGTCAGTATTTGCTGTTTTTACATTTAAATGTTCATGCATTTGTTTTGGGAGTTAGGCTACATGTCCATTTAAGACCATCAGAAGTACTTTTATGCTCATTGGCAGTAATGTGTAAGCAGCATTGAGAGAGCTGCCCAATCAACACAAACCTTGGGAGGAAATGAGTTGGTTAAAGGATAAATTTGAAAATGTAGATTATGAAAAAAATTAAAATATATAAGAAAGATTATGCAAAAGGCTTTAGTTTTGTACACAGTGTTGATCACGAAGTTAACAGGTGGCGGTAAACAGCAATAACTGATATTAAAACATGTTCTGTATTTGCTCATCCAGCCTAAACAGCACCAGTCCCATGTGAGGTGGCCAGACAAATTCATTGTCTGGGTGTGGCTTCACAACAAAGATGGTTCAGTGACAGTATACAAATAATACAATAAAAACATTCCTTTTTATTGTTCTGAAGTTGCTCGTAGATTCATTACGTAACTAAACAAAAACAAATGAATAAACATACAGATATTGATTGACCTGCTTATTGAATCCTCCACAATTAGTCCTTAGAATTGTGCCGTTGATGCTGACAATTACGACACGCTCGGGTTTTATTTTGAAAGTTAATACAGGAAGTTATCTTTTTTATTTCTGAGTAGTGCGAGTAGTGAGGTGAGCAGGCAGAAATCCACGCTGAGGGAATTTCGTAGAACTAGAGGTAAATAAACAGCTTTGTAAAAATTTTTAAAAAAGACTACCTCGACAGCTGTGATTTCACGCTACGAGTTTCCAGCGTTGCTAACTAGATTTTAATGATAGTTTATGATAGTTGAAACTTTTGCATCATTCATTGTCAAGTTGCGTTTTCCATCACTTGTATTATTTTTCTGCCTCGTCGTATGGGTTTAACGCTATGAAGCTATGTGTAGATACGGTCCTAACCATTAAATAAGCAGTGGCGACGCTAACATCAACCGCTAATATCAGCGTTAGCTGCTCGCCGTTCCCTTGAAGCTTTACGCAGGTTCATTTTGCTATGATTGCGTTTCAGTGGACAACATTACACCTGGCTTCAAAAGTTGTTTCTTTAATGCAGTTAAACAGGGAATTTTATAAAACCACTGTTGTTGACAGTTTCATAAAGTTTGAGAAGTTAGATTACACCCAATGTGGTAAAGTTAAGCTAATGACCATGTTAAGTACACACATAAAAATAATCCACAATTTTATGTTAGCTGTTACACAATATTCAACCGGGACATCTAAACTGAGTGACTCCTGCGTTTTTTTTTTTTTGTTTTGTTTTTTTAAATTAATATATGAACCCAAGTCATTTTTTGTTAATGTAATGTGCTGTTTATCTAATTATATAATTTTGTCTGAATGGTAAACATTAGGAGTGGGGTAATTTATGACTATTCCGTTTTATATGGGAATGCTGTTTTAGTTTTAAATTGCTCTATTCGTGTTTATCATACCTGTGGGTTTTCAGTCATTTTAGATAAAAAAAAAACAAAACTGTTTAGACAGAATTATTATTATTCTTAGCAAAACACTTTTAATTGTTTCAATAATACTTGGGAAAAATAAAATACGATTTCTTTCAGTAATTAACAGACTAAATAAAAACAAAAGCTTATTTATGGAATAATTATTAACAAATGACAATAAAAAATAAAGCCAATAATGTCAAAACAAAATTTCAAGGGTCATAAGTCATGGGCCATTTCCTGTTTAAAAAAACCCCAAACAAAACAAAAGCTAAAACTTTGGAACCCTGTAGAAGTGCGTTAACAAATTCATCGTAAGAAACATGAAATGTTTCTTTCACAGACTCTAATGAACAGTTGTAAGTAGTCCTGACATGCAGCCTTGGCTGTGGCCCATTACAGGATCCCTAATGGACTGGAAAACACTGAAAAGTAATATACAAGTGACTAATCTCTCCTTCTATGAATGCAACACTTCTCAGTAGGCTTGTAGAAATTAGTAGGCTTAAAGCATGTTTGAACCTTACTGACACCAGAATGGAGGTATCAAGGAGAAGAGTCCTTCAAAAGCACCTGGAGCCAGCGAGACCCCTGCGCCGCTGCATCCATGCTGACATTGGTAAGTCATCAGCGCAAGTAAACAGGATCAAAGGTGTGAGTTTGAAATGTAATGAGTTTGGGTTTAATGACTGTTCATATGAACATTTTATCACTTTATTTAGATCTACTGGAAAATACTGCTGTGCAATCCCAGCTGTTGATGGATCAAGAGGTAAGACAAAAAAAGAGACAATTTTTATAGTCAATACTGACATGCATCAATTATTCTAGCAATGACAAACATCTGAAAGTATTAAAATTACCTTTTGTTAGTATTGGGGAAGTTCTTTTTTGTAAATATCCAGGAATTAATTGAACTACAGCAAATCCACAGAAATATAGTTTTGTTAAACTAAACCTACTTACAAAACAGTAGTTTAAACTACATTTTTACCAAAGGTGACACTCACAGTGTAAATGTGGTATGAACATAACGCAAATACCAACAGAAAAAAAAGTATAAATGTATAAAAAAAAGTTCTCACTTATTTACAGGTCATTCATAAACAACAAAAGCGTATTCATGGGGAAGTGCGCTGATTGTTATCCATGTTTTGGAGTGTCATGTATTTTCCATAACCATGGTGATTCTTTGACAGGCTAAGATTCAGGGGATTTACCTAAGATGATTTTGTCACTGTATGAGTAACTTGAGCCACCTTTTTAAATGGGCTACACCACTGGTTCTCAAACTTTTTCTGGTATGCCTCACTTCAGGTTGTAAAAAAGAATCCAAGTTGAATTTTACTTAAATCAATATCAGTGCAATAGTATCAACAGACTGCCTTTTTCATTCAACTTAGCTTCACTTCCTGTGTTCCCACCTGGGTTTCTGTGACCCACCTGTTGCAGTGGTGCCACACCACCATTTGAGACCTCCAGCGCTACACAAAAATGACACATAACAGTAAAAAGATGCCTATTAATTTCCTTTTGATCTATTCAGGTGTTCAGTATTTTAGACTCATGTTCTCATGTTTTTTTTTTAATGACTTTAAGTTGTCTGCTTAGTTGATTAAAGCAAAATTAAGTTTTTCTAAAACTTTTCTGAAATATTGTGCTTGACAGACAAATATTGGCGTAAAGCAGTTCTACAAGATTGTCAACCTCCATAAAAAGAAAAAAGGTAATTTCTTTTTTGTTTGTTTTTCTTTTTTATGTCAAAAATAAAGAGCAGCTCTTCCTATCTGCAGTGCTTACAGTTTCAAGGGAAAATTTCAAGCCCTTTGGAATTTACATTTCTGCACTAAATATTCACAAATGGGCTCATCTCTTACAGTATCAATCTTAGACATACAGCACCAGTCAACGGTTTGGACCCTTACACATTCATATGAATTGATGAGTGTGTCCAAACCTTTGACTGGTACTGTACATAATTTGACTGCCTTGTCTTCCTTCGGCTGCTTCCTTTTGGGGTCACCACAGCGGATCATCTGCCTCCATCTCACCCTATCCCCAGCATCCTCCTGTCACACCAGCCCTCTGCAGGTTCTCCTTCACTATATTTACGAACCTCCTCTGAGGTCTTCCTCTTTTCCTCCTGCCTGGAAGCTCCACATTCAACATCCTTTGGACAATATATCCACTATACCTCCTCTGTGCATGTCCAAACCATCTCAATCTTGTCTCTTTAACATCATCTCCAAACCTCTCAACCCGAGCCATTCCTCTGATATACTCTTTTTCTGATCCTGTCCCTCCAAGGCCTTATACTATGAGTTCAGCATACCCAGGGTGTCTTTCTGTCGTCAGGATTGTCACCCTGACATTGGCACATCCTGTTGCATATTAGGATTAGCGGTCACACAAAGCTGGTTATCAGCTTGCTAAGTTAACCCAGGGGTTCCCCCTGCGCACTTTTACATGAAAGAGGTAGTGTTGGCAGCATCTGACCAATCTGAAAGTGGCATTTCACCAATCATATGACTCTTCTTCCACAGAAAACGATCCCTGTTGGTGCCACCTACTCCAGAGACCATATCAGATGATGATAAAGTGGCGATCAAAAATCTCTAAAGAGCCTAAAAAAATATAACTGCAAAATGCAACACTGTTACAAAAAGCACATGCAATTAAAGCTGCAGAAAATAATTAACCTGCCGATTTATAACTTTAATCTTTAAGATCAAAGTGTTAAAATAAACATTTTAGTTCGTTTTTTTTTTTATATTGCTGACTGCGCTCTCTCAGTGCTGCTGTTGTATTTCTAAGGTGGTGGCTGCACATTAGAGCTCTGAGACTTTAAACTGGATACATTTAAACATTAAAGCTTACTGTCCCACAGCCTGATAAAGGAGATGTGGAAATCACTTTGGCAGCAGATCAAAGTGAAATTAATACGATTGATTGAACAGGTATTTTTGGTGTGTGTTCTGTGTTCTAGTAGCTGGAATTGCAGCAGTGTAAAAGAGACTCAGCAGCAGATTACCAGATAACCTGTTCCGGAGCTGATTAGGTTCACAGCATAAGTTACCATGGCGATCTACCCCGGTAAGACGTGAACCACCTTCGCAGTACAGAAAACCCAGGGTTAACCCTGAAGTTACCCGGATAAGGCAAAATCCTGCTTCGTAGTGCCGGCCTCTGGTCAACGTCGGTAAATCGTAGCATCTTCAACTCTGCCACCTCCACCTTCACCTCGGTCTCCTGTCTTTTTGTCAGAGCCACTGTCTCCAAACATACATACATACATACTTCATCTTGTAAACCTTCCCTTACACTCTTGCTGTTATCCTTCTGTCACAAATCTCACTGACACTTGTCTCCATCCACTCCACCCTGCCTGCACTCTCCACTTGACCTCTCTCGTGCACTGTCCGTTGCTTTGGATGGTTGACCCCAGGCATTTGAATTCATCTGCCCTCACTACCTTTACTCCTTGCAGCAACACTGTTACACCTGTCATCAAACCCTGAATTCATCAGCCCCCCCTTTAGCACCACCAGGTGTCACTGCTAACGAGGCTTTCGCAGTGATGAGGAGGAATTTAGGACCAAAGGCGTCACAGATTTTTCCTCAGTTCAGTTGATATTCTGTGGAATGACCTCGAGTGGGCCTTGAAATCCAGTAATCCAGAAATAATCAGGTTGTGCTCGATGTATGTAAAGATCAGACCACATTTTATAAGAAGCCGATGCAGAAGTGTAGGCGAATCCCAAAGGATCACAAACTTTTTCTTTTTTTTTTGACAGCTTTATTATCTTTGAACTGGGAGGTTATTAAAGTAGCAAACAGATTCTTTTGGATGTGGCTAACTTGAACTCTTGTACTGTTTGTATCTTTAGACCGAATATCTTACACAAGGGACTTCTTAATTGCTCTGGCCAGCTGTCCTGAAGCCAAGAAGAAGCCAGATTTCTTGCCAGACCACCCGATAGTGTTAACTGAGGCAGTAAGTGTTACGTTATTGTTGTTCACCTACTAAATGGTCCAAATAATAATACTTGTAGTGGATTTGATAACGCTTTTATACAATCTTAACAGAGAGACCCAAAGCAACTAAGGCTCCATGAAATGAGGATGACTGGTGGGAAAGATGAAATGTGAGTTTAATACTATAAATTTGTTACCACAGTTTGACTTTATCATGAATGTTTCGTACTGTAGAAGAAAAAATCTCAGTGTAGGTTATGATGTGAATGGAATGCAGATTATTCTTTAAAGGCTAATTTCAATATTGCACATTTATAAAACTAATTACGTTTTTATTTGTATTAACGTAAAGCACAGAAACAATGAATTCTCTCTGGTATTTTGTTAGAATTAAGTCACTAATATAAACATCATTTCTCACCTTCCTCTGTTTTTAGGGGAGCTGAAGGGCTTCACTCACCTTGAGAAATTTGTCTTGCTGTTTTGTGCAGTGTTTGTGTTTGCTGTTCTTTATTTCAGTTTAATTTAACTTGACATTTTTATTTGCCTATTTATTATTTTTGCATGAGTGTGACAACAATTTCATTTTCTGATATCCCCCTGAGAGTTCTATGGTGGACTTATTCTGTGTAAACATGTTTTTGAAACATTTAAAAAAAAAATTGAATGCCTACTTTTCAATGGTGGTGCCAATGATTCATTTAGAGAAACAAACCTGACCTAAAGTGACTCCGGGAAATATGTTTATAATGTGGGGATTGCATGAGCATAGAATGCTGACATTTTTAGTATTTAGTATGTGTGGTTTTATAGTAATAATATATTAGTGTTGTAGAGACTTAATTAACACTTAATTAGTAGTTCTTCGGAGTAAAAATCAGCATTTTTCTACAATTTGATTTTGATTTTCTGTCCTACAGTTCTGCTCTTATCGACCTGATTCAGCAGCATTTTCCAGCAGAAATAACACACTTGTGTGTTGTATAGCCCGTGAACATATCAGAGCATTAAACAGCTTAAGAACCTGGCTTAAATGGGAGTCAGTCTTGCATCAGTCAAGCAAATATGAACAGGAACACCAAAAAGATTTGATGTTTATCTATTTGTTACGTGCTGCATTCATAAAACGATTGTTTGCCACCATATTTGCAATAAAAAAGATGGTCAGCATGAAACCTTGTATTCTTATGTTTGCATGAAATTGTATTTCATAAGAATAAACACTGTCACAACGCCAGTGCAACATATTTCCATGTAAGATTTTCTTCAACACTCTTCAAAATGTACGGAATTTTCTACACTTTTGGTAGATAAAACCACCGAAGTTCACTATATGCAGTGTTTTGTTTTTTTTATTTTTATTTTTTTTTAATCCTGTACCCAATGAATTTAAACCTTTTTGAACCTTCTTTTTTGTGACTAAACTCACCAACGCAACAAATTCCGGGGGAAAAATGCAGTTTTTCACAACATCTGCGGTTTCCTGCGGAAGTCTTTTAATAGCGCCGCAGTGATTGCGCATCTGTGGCACTTTATTGACCTCTGTACGTGATCGGAGGCTAGTAGCCAACCATAGATATATATACATAGATACCTCGTTGACTGGTTCGGCCCGCTGATGCGACGTAACTGTGTGTCCGCCAT
>JAVDPK010014275.1:0-17836 GCA_034780415.1 Cichlasoma orientale
GAGTAATGTTGTTATTCTTCTGTCTTGACAACAAAACAGAATAAAAAAAAATTATTCTTTTGTTTATTAGGTTCTTATTTATGTATAGCCCAGTAATTACCACCATTAATTTTAATTCATAGTCATGACTTAGTAATTAATGAGTGGTTATTTACCTTACTTCCCCACTGGGAATTAGTAGCACTGATTGGCAGCTCCATCAATAGTCAAAGCAACATCGACAGTCATCGGTGTGAAGGTTGACTGCAAATTATTTCTGGCCAAATATCTCACCTTTAGTTATTCACTATTCCCTTTATGCTCCTCCTTTTAAATACAGTCTTTTCTACCTATTTTCTATTTTTTTGTGTTTTGTCCTCTATTATTTAGGCTACATTTTACATAAGGCACTAGTGTCCTGACTTTTACACTCCTTACATTTTGTCATGGTGACCTGAAGAAGTATCCCCACAGCACACCTCCATGTTTTTTTTTTAAAGTCTTGACTTTTCTCATGTAAAAAAAAGAAAAGAAAGAAAGAAAATTTGATATCTGTAACTAATTTTCCTCTTTTGTCATAATGGCCCCTCTTCTTTTGCTTTATAAATATTTGTCTCTTAGACACCTGAATGATGGTACAGTAGAAGTAAGTAAATTTTATTTCTTTAGCACTTTTAAAACCAAAGAGCTTCACACTAAATTAAAACAGAAGAAACAGGTTCCTGTATAATACAGAAAGAATTAAGGGCACCACGTTATAATATTATGTATAGGTAATGTGTTAAGTTGTGAAATCTTGTATTAAGCAACTGAACACAACTATGGGAACCCAACCTCAGGAAGGTTTAATCAGCTCTTTATACTCCTAACTATTAAGATCAGTTGCAGCGTAACTCAGTGCACTTTGCTAAAAAGTATATAAAATATAAATGAAAATTTAGAGCCAAAATATATCACAGTGAGACTTTACATAACCAGTGGAGCACCTAGTTTATCCTGCATCTTGGTGTTATCCAAGTTACTAAATAAAGAATGTTCACCCCCCCATGAGTGCAACTGGAGGATGTTCCTAAGACACAGTGAAGTTTGAAAAAGACTGGTAAATACTGGTCTCAAGCCAGGCCACTGAGATATTTACTTCATGGAGGGAAAAAAAGTTGTCTTGCTCTTGTAATTTTTAACTGATGCTCTCAATAAGAAATGAGATACAGAGAGCAAGAGAGGAGGGACGGACAGACACAAAGAGACAGGTAGGACTGTAGCGTGCAAGCAGTCTGTCGCAGGGGATATTGTATTTGTCTGTGTGTGGGCTGGGGGGGGGGGTGAGATAAATAATTTACAGTCATCCAAACATGAGCACACTCCTAAATTATTTACATGCAGTGCATTTAACACCCAATCACACAGAAATGCCAAATTTAATGTTCCCTGCACTGAAAAAAGTCCATGTGAAGGAGATGAAACATTAACAAATGCATGGTGAGTGTGCAGCAACAAAGAAAAGCACAAAAAGAAAAAAAGATTAAAGGTGAATCTCAGCACGAGACGTGGCCAGAGGAAAGCAGCCATGTGAGGAAAATATTAAACTTGCATAAACCTTTTTCCCAGTGTTTACCTTGCTCCTTGGCGTCCCATCGTGTCACAGCAATAAAAATAGTAGTAGAGTACTTCAAAGTGTACAGGGGGTGTGGGTGGGGTGGGGGTGGGTGGGGGCTGTGGTCAGGTCAACTGCGGTTTTCCAGTACTGTTTTCCCCAAAGCTGGCAGTACACCGGCAATAACTTTTTAAATATAATTCCAGAATTTATTTAGCCAGACAGAGAAAGTGATGTCCAAGGTGACTTTGAGCAAAGACTCCTGAGCAGCCCGCTTGCTTCAGTGGAGCAGGCCAGTGGTAAGTGCAGAACAATGGGGTTGTACTGGGCAGCTCCCAGGTGTCAGTGTGGGCTGAACTGTATAAATGTAAAATAGTTTTGCTGAAGGGAAAATAATTTGTTTAATGTTAAAAAAAAAATATGTATCTACTGTTTGGTGCATGTCCTAAAATTAAAGTGCAAATATTAAAATAATCTTAGAGTTAATATTAAGCCTCATATTTTTAACAGTTACAGTGATTGCCTGTGATCTTGATCCTGTCTATACCAACCATATTTCACCATACATACATGTACTGTAATAATATTAGTCTGTGTGAACTAGGATCTTCCTCCCACAGTCCATAGACATCATAAGTATAGAAGGCTACTATGGGGGAGATTGAATGTTGGGTTTGTTACTCAAAAAAAGTAATGCATACCACTTACTTTACTACATTTTTAACGTGGGCCGAGAGGTACTTTTTTCTTTCTTTCAGTGTTAAATTTTTTAACACAAAGCCAACAGCAACAGTGACAACATCCCCACAGTAACTACAGGTACAGGTAGAAATGGAGGCTACCTTTCAGTTTCTTCTGTGCTAGCTTTGTGATAGTATGCTGTGTTCCAGGTTCTGGCAAACACTCAGTGTCATGCTATCAGCAGTAAATAGTTTCTAGCTTTGGTACAGTTTGCACTGTACCATCACATGCTTGTCCTTTAGTGCAATAAAAATAAATAAAAATCATGCCCGCATCACCACTCTCTGCATGGAGACTGCAGGTTCTCTCTGTGCCCGCATGGGTTCTTTCCAGGTACTCAGGCTTCCTCCCACAGTCCATACACATGCATGTTAGATTAACTTGTGTTTATAAACTGGCTGTAGGCATGAATATGACTGAGTGGTTGTCTGTCTATATGTTAGCCCTGTGACACCCTGGCATCCTGTTTAGGGTGTACCCTGCATTTTGCTCTGTGTCAGCTGAAACCTCAATTGGATAAGCAGAAGAAGATGGATGGATGGATGAGCAAATATAAGCTGAAATTCAGTCAGAACCAAAGCATTTCATTTCAGTTACTGCACATATATAACCATTTTATTGCTAGTAGGTGACCATTTTTTACCTTTTCCTTTTTCTTTTTTTTTTGCTTTCTTTTTATGAACCTAACAATTTTATCCTTGGGGACTCAGTCTCCTTGAGTTATATTTGTTATTCATTGGTGATAACAATTAGTTTTCTGGCCTGTTCCCTTTGTATGCATTTTATTTCTGTTTCCAGCGACTGCCTTTGGGCTAAGTGGCACATGCATACGTTACACTAAAAAATGTGAAAAGTGAGTTACAAACATTTTACAAGACCTTAATAAGTCATCCTCAATGTGTGTGTGTGTGTGTGTGTGTGTGTGTGTGTGTGTGTGAGTGTGAGAGAGAGAGAGAGCGAGAGACTCTATGTACGATGTTGCCTTTAATGTGTGACAGACTTATCAACAGCCACTGGCTAATCACCACAGTATCTAGGTTAAATACAGATCAATGCTGTATGTGTGAGTGCTCGTCTCAGTGTACGTATTTTCACGTGTAATAAAAAAATATACAGAAATAATCAATCTAACAGTTGGACTAAATACAGCTTGTGTGTGTGTACGTGTCCCTACATTAGCCGTGGCATAAAAATACATGCATGCCTATTTTTATACCGGGGCTTATACACACTTCACAGCACCTGAGAGTGTGGCTAATCTAAATTTATCCATCAAAAGCTACTTGTCACTTCATAGAATCAGTGACTGCAGTGAAAGATGATGATGATGTCTGTGTGTGCAAAAAAGAAAAAAACTTTAGAATTGCACATCATGATTTATTACTTTTTAATTTTTTTTTACATCTTTTAAGTGTGTCAGAGTTTGTATCATAATGTCAATAATGATATTTCGATATCAACAGACCCACAGTCACTGGAGGTGAATATTTTGTTTTCCACTATTATCTTCTGTCCAAACTGCGTCCACATTCATTTAAATAAGATATTGTTCAAGTAATAAAGGTAAAGAGAGAAGTTGTTCCACCAAGTAGTTAAATATGCATATAAATTGAGAAATATTTAATAAGATGCTTTCTTAAACAAAATGATTTTTGTTGTTCGTGTTTTTTTTCTCTCCACTTCATGGTTCTATATTGTGAAGTATTTAAAATTTCTGCATAACTGTTTAAATATTCAAGCCATTTTCAGGAGGCTGGTCACATGTGGCACGTCTGCATTGTTGTGCTTCGTTTTTCCTTCAAATTTGATGTTAGGTTTTTTCCTATGTTATTATATTTGTTTAGATCAAATTCAATAAGAGCCGTGTTTACTCATTGCTATGCTGCTGTTGTTTACAAATAATCTGACAGTTTTGATTCGGGAGAAGAAGACGATGTTTATTCATAATGACCGAGGTTGTTAATTTTGGTCTGACAGTTGGTGAGGTGTTACTTATAAAACCTTATACACAGAAACCCTCATCCATCATTTAGCTGCCTTAGCATGAGGCTGACATGAGCTATGAAGCTTATCATACGATGGTATGATAAGAGAGATCATAATTTAACTTTTTTTTTTTTTTTTTTAGGAAAAGTATATTTTAGAACTAGGGATTAAACATGCCTCCTTCTTTTCATTAATTGAAACTTAGAAAATATCTTTCCATCTTTCCATCTATCTGTAGCTAATCCTGGGCCAGGCGGCACTCAAGGCAGGCTAAGCAAATTGGTCAGGGCATTCCTGTCACCTATTACAGTTGCTTCTGGGGAATTCAAAGGCATTCTCAGGCCAGATGAGCGCTAAATGTTCTTATTATTCTGATCTCTGTCCAAATGTCAGAGCTTCTTACCTTGTCCTTAAGGATGAGTCCTGCCACACAAAGGAGGGGGATTAGCCGTGGCATAAATGATTCTTTCAGTCACTACCCCAAAGCTTATGCCTGCAGGTGAGAGCTGGAATGTACCTTGACCTGTAACTCAAAAACTTGGCCGTTTTTGTCAGTTCCCTCAATGCTCCAGTAGAACTCCTCCATTATGTTGATGCCACTTCATTCCTTTTTGACTTTTGTGAATAAGAACTCTACTTGGGGCAGTAAAACTGCCCTCTGTTCAATCTGGGTACAGGTACTGATCATTTCTGGGGAAAGTGGAGCAAAGAAGGTGAAATATATGTTCAGCATGTTTTGTTTTTCCTGTCTCTCCCTTGGGAAGAGACAGTTCTACTATTGTCTGTCTCTGGAGGTACTGCGGCACTTGGGCTCCACAGTGATGCTTCACCAGCATAAGGCAGGACACTTCTCAAAGAAGCAGATTATTGGCTTAGTGGCGGATTTCAAGATTCCCAAAGCTGCAGATACTCACACAGAAGTTGCATATTCCACTCAGGGACACACTCTCACCATTCAAGCTGGAGGGGTGTGGACATGGTGGGCTGGAAGGTCACGATCGCAAATAGATTACGTTTCTGTCTCCTGGGCCTTGTAGTTTTGTAAGTCCATACACCAAATCTAGATCTCCTACAAATGTGCCTGATAAAGATGTGCCTCTGAGATGTGGAACTCAGCTCAAGAAGTTCCCTATGGACCGTGGTGGTTGCCTCCAGGCAGCTATGGTCAGCCCTATGCTGGTAGGAAACCAAAGAGAAATTCAGCAGTGGAAGTGAAGTGAAGCCAGTGATGCATTTCCAATTGGCGGCGACAGTTACATCCTTGAACAGTGTAAAAGATGTATTGAATCAGTGTCCCAAAGCTACGGGAAATAGCCTCTTTTCTGCAATTTCTGTCCATATATGTAATATATTCAGATATTTCTGGTATGTATAGCATGCTACAGGATGAGGGTGGATACTATAGTTGTAGCATTTCATATAAATATGCTTAATTCTGTAAGCTGTCAAAGTTCCAGCCTGGTGAAGGGCCAGCTAAGATGCAAAGTAGCAACAAAGGATGAAGCTCTCCAGTACTGCTTGCCTTAACTGTGATGCAAATTTCATATTTAATCAACTTGCTGTTATTATATGATTTACCTTTTACACTGACATTCATCAGACTATTTAGATTCAGCTCTCAAGATGTACTTGACAGGTTTTTGTTCATGGTTTTTACAGGAAACACACACACACACACACACACACACCTCATTAAGAAAGTGTGGGGAGTGCATTTTCTGTTAAGGGACTTGACAACATATTTCTCCAAAGAATAGTCATCTACACCCATATATGGGCAAGAGCAGAGCAGTTCCTCTCTAAACTTTCCACACACATCAGCAATTAACAAAGGCGTCATGGGACTTATGGTTGAAGAAGAAAGACAGCCAAAGAATGAAAAAGAATTAGGGATGGAACTGAGCATGAACCCACTTGATTTATTCATTTCTTTGTTTACATCATAGAAAGCTTGACATCCATATATTAACAAACACATTAAATGCATCATCGATCCATCAACCCTTGAATACTTGTCCAACTTAAGAGTTGTGGGGTGGGCCAGAGCTTACCCTGAAAGGGGAAGGTTAAAGGCAGGCTACACACTGGATTGGTCACCAGTCCATCACAGGAGTGGCACATGGCCACTTTATGCAATTTGACTAGTTTTCAGGTATTGTGTTACAAACAAGTATCTCAGATGAGTAAAACACTTTCACGTCATCTTCCCTGCTGGACAACAGAAAGTGCTGTTACAGTACAGCTAAAACCCAACATGGAGAATTAAGACGATAGATAGATGAATAGATAGATAGATACCACCCAATGTTGTCATACTCATATCATATCATCATAAATAAGTTTCAGCATTCTGGATCATTAGATCCTGAATCTTCCTTTGATCATGACTAAAGTTTGCTGTATGACAGAACTTACTGTCATTCCGCACCCTAATGCGTTTTAGAGGATTCTGACTTGTCCTCATAAAGTTAGATGCAAATATGTGAATAATGTCCCTATCTCGCAATGGTAAAGAATCCTTTTAAAAATTCCTTAATCCAGATCATGATCCGGATCAATTGTTCCTTGTGCCACCCCCAACAACTCCAGAAATGTTAATCAAAATCCATTCAGAATTTTCTTAGCTATCCTGCTAACAGACACAAAATCGACCGAAAACAAAACTTCCCTCCACCCATCGGTGGGTGTAATGACCTGACTGTGAAGACTGTCTTGGATGTAAGCCAAATTTTAATGAAACTTAATCATGTTTACAGACATACATGCACGCAAATGCTACCAAAACATAACTTCCCTGGCAGAAATTTAAAAAAATAAATAAATAAAAATGGAAGTTTCCGCTTGAAAACAAGCTTTTCAATATAAATTTTAAATAGATAATAGATAATTGTGTCATCTACATAAAAAAGGGGATGCGGCATTTCATAAATTATTACAAAATTTATTTACATAGAGAGCGTAGAACAGTGGTCCCAATATGGAGCCCTGGGGAACTCCTCTGGATATTAGGAATAAAGAGGAAGGAGACCCAGCCAAGAGGACACACTGTGTTCTAGCTGACCGGTAATACAGCATTCCCAGATTAGCCACTATTGTGTAGTTCGTTTACCAGGTGGCATGGAGTTTTTTTTTGTTTTTGTTTTTTTTGTTTTTTTGCAGTCCATTGCATTAATAATGTCATTCACCACTTTTAGAGCAGCAGTTATTGTGCTCTGTTGTTTGCTAAAACCTGACTGATGCTGGGAAAGAACAGAATTCCTGTCTTCTCTTAGTTTTTCACTAATAAGCTTTTTGAGAACTTTTGGTAAAACACACAGTTTAGATATGGGCCTGTAGTTATTAAAAACTGAAGGATATCCTCCTTTCAACAAAGACTGATTTCCATATGACATTGTTCGAGGGGGTAAGATTAAAAATACAAGTTAGCAGTTCTGCTCTAAAATCGTTTGCCAGTTTAAGAAAATAAGGATTAGGTTGAGCCTGCAGATCCCTGCAGATTTATTTGGCTCCAACAGGTTTATGGCCCTGTGCACCTCCATGGCATTCCGAGGAGAACAGCTGAAAGATTCAGTTTAAGTGGCTGTAGAGAGCCTCCTGTTCATTAAACAGTTTTTATTCTGGATTTAAAGATTAAAATAAAGACCTTGGAGAAGCCAGATGTTCATTGAGGATGTCACATTTTTCAGTTAAAGTACATGAATCTTTGATAATAAGAGCTGGCATCTCATTTTTACTGGCATCCTGTAAGAAGAATTTCTTATTTTCAAAGTTTTCTTGGGATCAGTGGGGTGTTTAGTGGTTTTTGTGAGGTAGAACCTTTTTTATTAAGGAGGCTGAACAATTTCTGAGCTGTCTAAAAAAAAAAAAAATCATCTGCCAGATTTTTCTGGCCTGAGCTTAGTTAGCAACTCTTTCCTTCTCATCCCTTTTACTCTAAATTTGGAGACAGGGGCATGATTATCTATAATTTTGATAACAGTATCAAAAAAGTATTTACACGCTAGTTCTGTAGGTATTGGTAATGAGATAGATTCAGTCACAGTCCCATGAATCATGAAAGAAAGCATGCTCACAGAAATGCTTAAAAATATCAAATCAAATCAAATAAACTTTATTGTCCCGCAATGGGAAAATTGTCTTGTTGAATATGTTTTTTAAAAACTATTTGTGGTCTTGATTTTGGGAGCTTCACTTTTCTGACTGCAGCCACCACACATTATCATTTGGAAAAAACATGAATATGGGAATATTTATGGGGAGAATTAGTTGAAAATAAATCAAAAAGTGATGATTTTTCTGGATATTTAAGATTAAGAGTTGGGCTGATAATTTCTGGAGTAATACAGACTGATTTCCCCTTACCCCTGAACCCTTTGGGTGATGAGAGCAGCATATAGAATAAGTAGGTCAGTGAAATCAGGTAAAATGAGATCTCAACTGATATGTGTGATCAACTTTGAAGACCTTCTAAAAGATTTAAAACCCCAGTTTTGGGGCTTTGAAATAAATAAATATATTCTTGCTCCTCAGATGATAGAATAGTCAGTAAAGTCAATAAAAGAAAAGAACCATACAGACAGGTAGAGACAGGTAAAGGTAACTTCCGGCTAATGTGCTGGCCTCTAGACATGGATACAGATACAACAGGAATATTTTAAACCAAGCTCAGGCCCATGTTTCACACATTGGTATTGCAGAAATGTATTTTCTAACTAGTTTGGGGATCTTCATTGAACACCAAAATACAAATCAAATTTAAAAAAAAACTAATAATGAGTACAGTGAAAAAATGAACTCCCTGAAACACCAACATTATCCTTAAATCTCCACAGGAGAACACATTTTCATCAAAGAAAAAACAAAAAAGCACTTTCTGTTAAGAATTCAAGATGATCTTGAGAATCTATTTTTACTAGTGGAAGGAGAGAGAGGTGAAGGATTACACAAAGGGGCAAAAACAAAAAGCAACAGTTAAGTAAAAGAAAGAAAGAAAGAAAGAAAGAAAGAGAAAGAAAGAAAGACCTTGTAATCTTGAACCCAGGTGCTCAATAAGAAATGAGTTAGGGTGAGTGGGACCGAGAGACAAAGAAAAGAGATAAGAGACACCTAGCAGGAACAGGAAGGGGAAATATGAGAGGGGGAAAAAAAGGAGTGCACATCAGAGGCCAAAGCTGTAACACAGAGCCAGACATGTTGGTAGAGGCACATTTAGCTTAAGGGAAGGTAGGATCGCTGTCTGCCTGAATACATCGGCTTTAAAAGAAAAACGGGGCATGTGAGTGAAACAGAAATGTGGAGTTTGATGTGCAAAAAAGAAACAGCAAATTGTTAAAGTTGAGGAATATAGCCAACGCATTTTAACTAAAGCTCGTTCTTCTTATGAGAGCATGTTCAGCTAACAAATTCACCCGGTGGTGAAAAAAATATGTATTTTTAAAGCAAAAGAAGACTGTAGCCAATATTCTGTTCTTTCTTCACTGTTTAATCTTTCAGCTGTTATTCTTGATGCCTGAGCATAAAATTCTGTTAAACATATTCGTATTCTTAAGAAACAGAAAGAGGGAAAATTGTTGGAGGAAAAGGAAAGTGACTGGGAAAAGAGGACAAATGTTATGACAACAACAAAAAAGGAGATTCCTACTTGAGTTTTAAATGGTTAATACATCCAGTTCAGGGTCACAGGTGCCATCAGAGGGCGGGAGCCAGACTACACCCTGGGCAAGTTGCCAATCTACATACAACCATTCACGTATCTGGCCAATTTAGAGTGATCCATTAATCTAACCCACATGTTTCTGGACTGGTGAAGGAAGCTGAATACATGGAGAGTACCTACAATAGCAAAGGTCTCAGCTTGGATTGGAACCCGACTTTTTTGCATTTTGGCAGTAGTGCTAACCACCACACTATGCTGCTTGTGTATAACCCATAGAAACTGCAAAGCAAAAACAAGGCATATTTATTTTTCTTAATACTGTAAAATTAAAGTACAATTTTAACCCAAATTAACATAATGTATAATGCATTAAAATATATGCATTAAAACACATGTGATATGAAGATACATAAACCTGCTGAATCGAAATGTATCTTCATTGTGTTAAATTCAAATTTCCACCTCTAAACAGTTGCTTTGCCAGAATATACCAACTGTGCAGAGTTCATTACATAAATATTTAATTTTAGTTTGTCTGATTGAAAATTTCATTAGCGGCATTTAGACACAAACAGAATGAGGACCGTGTCTGTCCCTGTCCTCACTGTCTCCGTTCGTTTTTGTCATCCATCACTGGTTTCCAGGCAGGCTGTGGGCTTTCCGTTTAAAATAAATAAGTATGGCTACCCTCACATCCAGTTTCACACACTCCATTTCTTGCTTCTGCCCACGGTGAACAAGACCAACAGAGAGGCACAGACTTTTAGAAAGGAAGTCAGAAATAATATGTGTGCGCAATGTGATGAGGTAGCGATAGAGACAGAAATTCACTTCCTGTACGAAAGATAACAAATCCTGAGAGGCATTCTTTGTGAAGAACTGCATTTCTAAATCTCATAAACAAAAAGAAATGGCCCTAATAAAAGAGAAACAAGATGAAAATGAGAAGCTTTGTCTTTTCTAATATCCATGTAACATCCTTTAAACTTTGGGATGCAGCCAAGCAAACATGTTCCACTTTTAAGAATCAATAAATCACTCTCAAATGAACTCAGTAAAGAATACAGGCAGCGTGACTGCCGGCACCTGTCGCGGCAGCTTTATCTTGTTTATGCTTAAAAAATAAACCCTCTAACATCCAGCTTTTGCTTTCCATCTTCCACAAAGAAGCTTTAAGGTCATTAAAGTCATCTTATTCCACATAGTCAATAACCATAAGTGCTTGTTCCAACCCTTCATTAAATCCATATGATGCTGTTTTTCTGTTTTTTTAATTTAGATAACAGAGTCATTCAGCAGGAAAACACTCAGATTTATTTTATTTTATTTTATTTTTGAAAACCAAAAGAAGCCTTGAGCTTATTTGTGTACCTTCAATCAATCATTCCCCTGGGCGGTTGTAATGAACACGTTCATGAGCTCTTATCGCTTTAGGACATATTCGGAAGAGAAATCTTTTCAATAGTAAAGCATTCTTACATATCGTGCTGCTGCTTTTGAGGGCTGAATTCCATTTTATAATTTTTTTTAATCCCTCACATTAATTTTATGAGGAATAAAAATCCTGTCATAGCTGATACTGGTACAGTTTCTGTTGATTCGGGAATGTCTTTAATATGTTCATCACAGACTGGTGACCTATCCTGGGTGGTCCAGCTGGGCTGTGAAGCCTCGATTTTAGCGTTCTGGCTCTGCAGTGTGAAATGACCACATTTGGAGTATTACGTTATCAGCTAACAATAGCTAGCTTAGTCACCAAAGTGCACCCATTGAGAGTGCATTGCATAGATATCTGTGATTAGTGCTAAGCATTCTACATATAAAATATTATAAATTCTCTCAGCAAACATGGAGCACAGACATCTTTGATGCATTGATGGAGAAAAAAATGGGTTTTTTTTCCACTATAATATTAGACTTTTTAACATAAAAGACTATGGCTGAGCCAAGAGGCCATCCAAGTGTCAATTTACCAAACTGCCATAGCTGACAGAATTTGTGGTGTGGTTGTTTGCAGGAACAGGGTGGCTTTGAATTGAGTCAGAAATTGAATAACTGTTTCAGCCCGACCCTGATCGGTTCATTATTTTAGCCGCATATGTAAAATCTCACACTAAGCTTCATCTGTTCGCAGTTTATAATTTGTACATGTATTGTGCAGGAAGTGTGTTTGCCATCTTCTTTGTTTATTAAAAATAAATAAATCACACAGAGACCACTTTGGAAGTGTTCAGCGTGACTAACAGCTGCACACAAAACAAAGAGAGGAAAAGAGAGAGGGAAATAGTGAATTGTAAACATGACTAATTACCTTAGAGTGTGTGTCCTACTAAATGTATCTGCGTCTCATCTCATGTGTGAATTATCCTCCTCCTGTTGTTCTTTTTTCCCCCTTTTATCTCTCCTCACTGCCCTCTCTTCTTACCCCTCACACCTATTATCCCCCAGGACCAGAGACGAGGCAGGAGGGAATAGGTTAGTTTGGTGACCCAGACTATAGCTGGCCCTCGGCTGTTCTCGGCTGCCAAACCACCCCCTGGGATTAAGGCAGCCTTTCAACTCTGGTAGAAATAAGGCACATGCGCTAAATGGTCACCACAGAGGAAGGTGAGGAGGAGGAAAAGGGAAATATGTAATGAAGATTTGAGAGAAGAAATTAAAAATTCAAAGAGCAAAAGAAAACAGGTGTGCATAAATACCAAAACCTGGAAGATAAAACAGAGAAAAGGAACACGTAGTGGCATCATATAAAGAGAGCAGATATGAGATGTTGAAGAAAAAACAGGTGAGGAGGGAAACAAGAGAATATGTGACTGAATGTGTACCTTACAGGAACTTCTTTGAAGAAGGTGAGGGAAAGGTGAAACCCATCCATCCTTCCAGCCTGTTAATCTGTCACTTTATTCTGAGGTTCCACTTCCAGTCATACTGTACATTCATTCCCCCTTTTATTCATCCTTCCTCCCCATCCCTCCATCAAGCCAGATCTCCATTCATCAAAGTGAGCAGGGGACAGAATCTACTTTGACTTTGATCTGTCTTGCTAAGACGTTGAGGGTTTCAGCATAAACGGATACAACACACACACACACACACACACACACACACACACACACACACACACACACACACACACACACACACACACACACAAGGGATATCTAGCTCTAAGGAGCGCATTAGTTCAAGTCACTCACAAAAGGCTGTGTGGTTCCAGGTTGAATTCCCCAGCTGGCATACAGGCCTCTGAGTGAACTCCGAGGAACTGAAATGTGTGGCACTTTGTTCATTAAAAAGATAAAACAAACACAGGCTGCTGTTTGATCTCTCGTATCTCATCTCGTACCAGTTCTCTGCATCGCTCACACTCCCGCTCTCCCTGAAGCACTGAGGAAAAAAATCTCTACGATTCCTACTCTCGGTCTGTCTGCACATTCACAGGACTTAATGACTGACAAAAGCCGAGAGAGAAGATAAGTCAGGTGAACCGAAGCACACAAGCTCACAGCCTTTAGTGGTGAATCTACTGAATTCTATGTACGTGTGACTATTTAATGAGAAATAATTCTGTTTGGGTTTTGTTTTTATTTTTTTTTTTTTTGTTTTATTTTTCAACCTGGCATATTTCTGTATAGGCTTCATAGTGTAGTGTTTTACAAATTAGCCTAACAAGCAAAAAGATCCCTGGTTTGATTCCAGGAGGAGACACGATTCCCTTGGGCATTACGTCACGAAGGGCATCTGGCATAAAAATCTGCTAAATCAAACATGTGGAGCTACCTGCCATAGTGAACAGCTGAAAGTACAGTGCTGTGCAAAAAGTACTGTTTCACATAAGGTCAGGTAGGCTTGGATAGCTTGCTTTTTCATTAATGAATAATTGAAAAACTGCATTTTATATTTACTTGGGTTATCTTTGTCTAATTAAAATCTGTTTGATGATCTGAAACATGGAAAAAAAAAAGAAGAAGAAATCAGGAAGAGGGCAAATGAGTTTTTCACAGGCTTGTAGCTTTGTAGTTCTTAATCTAGAGCCACAACACTGGTTTCCCTGATATACAGTGTCCCGGGTTTTTTGGCATGTCCATGACAGATCCCTGTGGAGCAGTCTGCACGATGCACATCAAGTGCATCAACAGTGCAATGTACCAAAATCTACACGTATAAAAAACAATTTATCGCTTCCTGTTTTTGGGAAGTCACAATCATATTTCTAGTGTCATAAAGCTCATACCCACTGATTGAAGCTCTCCAAGTTCTGTCAACTTTGCAGGTGGCCACAAAAGAAAGGACCATGATTTGGTCTCCAGTTCCTCACACCTGGAGACTTCGGCAGGTTGAAATGCCTGCTGGCCGCACTGGCTTGTAGGCTTGTAGAGTTTTAATCATTTATGTTTAAAGCAATGCAGTTAATTCTTATATCACTATTTTATAATTTTACAGTTTATTATAAGAGTACTAGTTAGCCTGGGAAAATAGCTACACCTCTGCATACACCTGGGGACACAATGAAGGCTACAAGCATCATTTTCAATACGGATAATTATGTTATTTTGGGACATTCAAATAAAATGTTCTTCAATGATAAGTCAACAATCAATATACTGCGTAACTGTCTGATCAAATGAGTCTACAAATAATTCTAAGATAGATCCAGTGCTGTGCAAAAGTCTTCAACTACCACTCATTTCTTCATGTTTTATTCTTCTTATCCTCCCTTTTGCTTTGTCTCCTCACTTTCTTTTCTCCTGCCTCTTTCCAGCTGAGTTCAGCAGTCAGCCACACCCTAGAGGACACATTGAGGTTAGAAGTTTAGATCTAACAACTAGCTGGAGAGAGGAAAGCGTAAAGCAGGCCAGGGTAAACTGAGCCAGAGTAAGAGCGAGGCCATGGAGGGGAGGGAATCAACAACAGAGTAGCTGTGGTACGGACGTAAGAGGTGGATTACTGACAGAAAAAAGCTAATATGAAGATGAAGCTGCCATACCTCAGCCTGAAAACATTAGGAGGGAGACGATGAATAAAGAAAGAAAAGTAAAATAAGTGAAGACTTATTAATTAAAAGGAAGAACAATCATACTACTGACTGAACCTGCTAATGTCTGTAGTATAACCTTGTTTTCGCTCATTTCCACTGCAGGGCCAAACTAACCTCCAAGGAAAACTCATATACACTCAGCTAGAAGAGCAATCAGTAAAGAGCATAACTCCCCCACCCCAAATTTTCTATGTGCCAATACTGCAACAGATACTGCTCAATGTTGTCATACTCCGTCATGAATTACTAGATGTGTAGGGTTTGTAGTTCACTTTGCGTTATTGTGAGCATTTTTAATTAAAAATAGAAGACAATGAATTATCAGCAGTAGCTTTTTATACTCGAGTACCAAATTTCATCACGATGAATGAAACATTCACTGAGATATGAATTTTAAAATTTTGCCAATGATGAGATGAGGGATTTTTTTTTAAATGTTTGAAAATTTTTGGTTACCTTTACCTAGAAAATGAAATCATATGTTCTTGAGCCACTAAGGAATATTTCCACAAAGTTTCATCAATTTTAGTTGAAAACATATTGAATTACATTGCTAACAGACAGACAGATGAACAGGGGTAAAAACATAACACCTTTCTGATATTCACCACAAGGCTAAACAAAAATAGATGAAACCAACAGGCTTGGCTAAATCTCCATTTTGACTGCAAGCAGGGGCACCCGATTCATTAAAGAAGCGTGTAGATGGTCAGTGTATGGATATGCTGGGCCCACGAGTCAAATTCATGACCTCGCGTTTGAAAACAGAAGCCTAACCAGCTTAGCCACCACTCTCAATACACACTGGTTATGATGGGTTGGTAATCTCTTCCTAATGGGGACAAAAGAACCTGAAATTAGGTAATGAACGCATTAAATGGGTTGACAGGAAAGATGGGAGCTACTTTTTGTACCTTTGACTACCAGGTCAAACTAAGCTGGCATCCAAGTGACCCACAAAAACATGGTGCTTGACCCAGATCCCATCGTTTTTTCTTCCCTATTGTAACTCAAAGCCTGGTGTCTGCTAACGGAAATGAGACCGGACTGCCTTCCGCTAAGCTTCTGTTTAGCAAACACAACTAAGAGGATTTTTGTTCCCATTAGAAATTAGAAAATTACTTTTGGGGAATTTAACTTTTTTGCTGATAGATGAAAATATTTGTGCCACTAGAATGTGCCCAACAGCATACATTAAAACATTATGTCCATGCAAAGGCCATATTTTTAAAGCAATTAATTGTGGTTACATAATGGCTTTCAAGCTAGAGCTGCTGGCACATTATTTTCCTGTAAAACTAACTTCCTCTACTTTCTATACAATTTTGGCCAGCCAAATCTTTCTGCTTGTTTCCAGTCTTTATGATAAGCGAAACTCTGGGCCTTGTAGTACATGTGAGAGTGGCGTTAATATCACCAGCAATAAAAAAAACCCCCAAATAAATATAAACTTTTTATTAAAAGAAAAAGGATTTCATACCTTTAGAGATGTAAAAGCTGATAACACTCTGCAGGATTCACATGTTACCACGACTGCCACAGCTACAGCATCATGGATGAAGGTGCCGGTCCAAAATCGTCTGCTGGGTTTTTACTGTAGAAGCAAAAAAAGAAGGTAAAAGTGATCATTATTGGACTTGAAAATGAAGAAATTAACAAAGACGGGGATAAAACCACACAGCAGAGAGTCTGAGTACATCTTGAGTGTTTCCACACCATATTTTGCCAACCTTGCACAGAGTATAGTTACAGTGGCTTTTTAAGTGTTCTGGCCTATTGTATAGTATAATTAGAGGTGTATTGAGTTCCACAGCACTGATTGGCTTCAAAAACAGTCTAATTATAAATAAACTGCTTGGCTGGCCTTTAACTGAGAACTAAAGAGCTGCAATTGTGCACCACTGAACCAAGAGGAAATGTGCTAAGGTGAGTGCCCATGTTGCATAGACTGATCCTCCCACACAGGAAATCTGCTCTCATACGCTGTTGCGACTGGATATCAATGACTTAAACAACCCAGACCATTGATCCAAAGATATCTCTCTCGCTCTCTCTTCCTTCCTTGCTTGCTCGCGTTATCCCCTCACAGTTTCTCTTTAAATTCCTCTTCTCTTTTTTAATCCTGTTTTTCTACTTGGATTTTCTTCTTCTTTTGCCCCTTGCTTCACTCCTTTCCTCTAACACCCCCCACCTCTTGCTTTTCAGCTTTCCTCCTTCAAAGGACAGAGGACACAGCTGAAACAAAGGCTGCCTGTATACCAGCTGAGCCAGCAGGATGGAGGGAAGGAGGGATAGAGGGAGGGATGAAAGTGAGGCAAACAGGAAAGAACGAGGGCAAAGAGTAAGGTGGAAGAAGGTGGGAGGGAGGGTGAGCAGGACAGGGCTAAGAAAATGAAGGCAACGAGTGTGTGGGGGGCAGGTTGGGCCCTAGAGACAGAGAGTGATGAAAGGGGGATGGCAGTAAAAAAAAAATGGCAAAAGGTAGATGTGTGTGAAAGAGAGAAGGTGAAGGATGGCCAAAGATAGAGACTGATGGAGAGAGATTGGTCTCACATCAATAGTGTTGTAGTGTCTGTTATCAGCAGGTTCTCACAGACAGACACACACACACACACACACACACACACATACACAGCCCATTATGAAATCTACCCAGAGCAGCCCAAACGCATGCACTTTGTTTTATCACATTCAGAGAATCATCCCAAATCTACCCATCGAATCGCCATCACAGGTTTCAGCACAATTTATTTATCATTGTGATCTCAGATAGATAGATAGATAGATAGATAGATAGATAGATAGATAGATAGATAGATAGATAGATAGATAGATAGATAGA